>JANIJG010020492.1:0-22644 GCA_024611175.1 Megaceryle torquata
CTCTGCAAATAACAGAGGATGTTACAAAATGCCTTCCAGCTTTTCAAAGGCAATGATTTAAACAAAGGATCAAAAGGCAGAATAAAAAAATGAAAGCAAGCTTTTGAAAGTGTGGAATATCACGTCTGAAGTCAAGTTTATTGTTATGGCAGTAAAGTCACTACAGGGCACTATTCCACATGGCTTTAGAAATATTTTCTTCACGAATTAACTAATTAATCTTGGAAGAAATACATGAGTAGTTACTTGGTTATGATAAAGTTAAACTGTTGGCTAAAACCAGTGAGTTTCCAGGCAGATCGAGTTGGATTTCTGCAAGCTTGAATATCCACAACAGGTGCAAGAATGTAAATGAAGAACACGCAGTCACTAATAATGCCTCTGACAATTGATTTGTTATTGGTAGATTGCCAGTTCCAAGATCTTTGCACAAACATGTGTACAAAGCTAAAAATAACAAGTATCTTAAAAAGGACAAATTATTTCTCAGAAAGGAACAGCAGAAATAAGAGATGCAGTATACAAGTAGAAGGTAAAAGATCTGTGGCAGATGGAAGAGTTCCATGTTGTTCCCATTTTGGGTTACTCTTCAAAGGTACTGCATTAGAAACAATTATTTTAGTGACAGGCTCTTTTCTAAGCCTCTTTTCTTGCTTTGTTCCTCACTTTCCTACAGCATTGACACCAAAGGGATTAGCTAGTAGGCCAGGAAACCATAGTTTCAACAAAGTTCTATGTGACCATACATAGGTAACTGAGGGATCTAGAAGATGCAAGGTACTGGTTTCAGGATTTGCAGATCAGCCCAATAGCAGTGGCCCACACAGTGCATGGAGTGTCCAGAGGAGTAACAGGGCTGCAGCAGTACATTTTATTTTTGCTTGGTTATTATTTTATTTCAAGCAACAGAAAAGGAAATGAAGGAGGGCCAAGAACACACTGGTACTTGCGAGAGAGCAAAACATGTCCAAGTTCAAACAAAGCAGCCTTTAACACAATCTAGTGGTTGGTTTTGGTTTGGGTTTTTGTTTTGTTTTGTTTTGTTTTGTTTTTCCAGGAAGCCTCAGCTCCATCCCTGCTGTTCATACAGCACTCTGCAGTTCTGCCTGGTCTCCTCTGTCAGGGGCACGTTACCTTGAAAGCTCTCTCAGCTTTTTTGTCCTGTGGGAATACAAAGTTGAAGGGAGGATAATGCATGGCTTGTTATGCTATAGGGACCCCTAGTCCAGGTCAAGCAAAAGAGGAATAGTAGCATAGTCCTCCTTCTCCTTTCTATCCTACTTTTGGAAAAAAAACCCAAACCTGACTGCATTCATGATGTCATCTATACATACTATACACTCTAGATTTGCTATTTGTGTGAGATTATAAATTCTTCAGTCAATCTACAATAGTATACAATAGTTAGTAATGTGTCAACTGTGATTGAAAAAGCTTGGTGAGCTATAGTATAGATGTTAAGTGATAATAATAAGCACCAACAAAAATAGGAATTAGCTCGAGGACACAGTTACATTTCTACAGATTGATCAAACCTGAGCAGAGCAACACTAAGCAGGATGACTGTGGATTCAACATGGTTCTTAAGGTAGAATTCATCCTAAGGAATCCTTCTCTTTCCATAAAAGATAACCATTGCTCTCCAAGAAACTGTCTTTTTCATGTTGTTGTAAACTCATCAGTAATGTACATTTGAAATAGGAACACAACTTTACATTTGAGACTCTGCCTGTTAAAACACACCATTACTGAACCTTCTGGCTTTGGACTTGCAACTGAGGTATGGAAATGGCATGCATGAGAGAAATTTTGCTACTGCCTTTGTAAATAGCAGATGCTTGCCAGGGAAGATCTTGGTAACATAGTAGCAAAGCAGCTACCTTGAGAAGGAACCAGAAGGTTCTGGGACACACTTCCCCAAGCTTCTTGGCAATGGTTGTGCGGAATCAGTGGCCTGTAGAGGACTTCAGGCTTGAAGGGTTTTCCTGTGCTTTGCTATTGTGCTCGTGTTCTGGATTACTGAGGAGGCTGCAAATGGAGGGCTCCATTTTGGTAGGGTCTGAAAGAGAAATGGGCTTGGGACAGAACAGGATGAGTGTCTTAGAGTACATAGACTAAAATACTCTCTTAAAAAAAACAAACTAAATAGGTATGTCCATTCAGCTTGGTTTTGAGTTCCTGATGACTCAAGAACTTTATTGGAGGCAAAGAAATGGCTGAGTTTACAGAATTACTGGCAGCACTCAGAGATCTTTACAATTATTTGTTCCTTTTTACAAAATGCTATCTCATATTCCCATACCACCCTTGGTTTGAAATCCAATCCTTCACGTTTGATTTAAAACAAGAATAATTTGCATTTCCACAAACATCAAAGGATGCTGCATTTCTTTACAGGAGTACTGAGATCTCCCAGATATTAACTTGGAGCTGAGTTTTACCTCTCAAAGTTAAAATCAGCAGTACATACAAGGTGATCCATGAATTTAATACATTATAAAGATGTATTAAAATGTATGAAACCAGCTAAGTGCTGTTTTTGACAACAACTTGAGCCTTATAGCAAATTATTCATATGATTGAAAGCAGAAATGCAATATAGAGAGAAGATCCTAAAAGAAATTATTTCTCTAAAATATCTCTTTGGAAGGTCCCTCATTTTTCATACTTAGTTCTGCCCAAGACAGTCATTTTTTCCTGGCCTCTCCATTATTCCTTAACCATGAAATTGATGGACTAATTGGTGTAGATTTATAGGAAATGGTGTAAATTAATAGAAAATTGGAGGCCTTGATGCCCTATCTAGAGTCAACAATAATGTGTTAATTACAGTAGTTATCTGGATCTCTTCAGAACTGGTTATCAAAGTGTCAGTGCACACAAAAGCTTCCAAGCAGTGTCCTAGCTCTGAGTTTATGCTGTAGTCTTAGAAAACCGCTTACCTGGGGCCTGAGACATCCAGCCCTTGTCGTGGCTTTCATTCTTTAACCGTGTTCTTCATATCCACTGCTTGTGGACAAATAGGCTGATATTTTTCACTCTCTCTCCCTTGCTTTTCCTGCCTCTAAGTCTCCAGATAAGGATAAGCAGCTATTCTTGCCTGGAGGCCTGGATGACACTCACAGAGGGAAGATGAAAGCAGCAGCAGAGAAATAAAACTGTTTAATCTGCTTAAAAGGGGATAGCTGATAAAACAGTTCTGGGGTGGGGCTTGTTCCAGTGCTTTGAATTGCTGCTTGGTTAAGGAAATTTAATGTTGCTCTGTGTGAGCATGATTATTTCAACATTGCTTCTGATCCCAAATAGCTGTCAGTGCCTAGAGTTGTAGATGGGTATGTTTTTTCTCACTGAAATCTAAAAATAAATATTGAAGGAGTTGGGGAAAATGGCTCCCGAATGTGATGAGCTTTCAGACAGAGCAACCATCTTAGTAAGGTAGCCTAAGCACAGACTGTTCCACCAAAACAATGCAAATAAAAATTCATCAGACAAGTGGCCTTCATATGCAGGCTTTTGGAAATCGAATCACTTATGCATTTCAATCCAGAGTTAGGAGGCTGCCTCCATGTAGCCAAAATGAATAGCACTGCTTAACATGACTTCAACAGGGCTATCTGTCCTCACTTCATAACTGAACAGAGCTGTGTGTCTGTGGCATAAAGAAGGAAAGTGATTTGGGATCTTTCAACTCAGAGAATACTGAGATTATGACTTGGGACTGAAAGTAGGCAGGTATCTAGTGCCATTTTAGACATCGTGGTGCATAACAACAATTCATCTTGACTACTTCCCGACAATTTTTTAACAGCCCCATCTCCTGCATTGAGATGTCTGTGCTTGGTAGGCAGCTCAATTCCGACACCTGTGCTTTCAGGGATGCCTGTGTCACTCTCAGATATATATATCTGACACATCTCTGATTCATCCACTGTGATGGAGGCATTTCATGCCCAGTGCCATCCTCAATCTCTGCCTGCTTGCTCTCTCCAGGCATGACAGAACTATGTCTGCACCAAAAAGGCATCTCTTGAATGAGATGTCAGAGGCAAGAATGAATCTTGTCCACTGCTAATAAAAACTCCCGCCCCAGTCTGTTTAACCTAGAGGTCAGCAGAGAAAAGATGGAGGCAGAATCCTTGTTTAGAAAATTGTACACTAGCTGGATATAAAGCCAATGTCAATTAGAGTAAATAGGCATTAGGGAGAGTTAAGGCCTGGGTTGAACTTTAGGTCTGGACAGGGTCAGAACAAGCAGCTCTGCAAGATGCAGTCAAGGGTCTAAGAGCAATAGTGCTAAGGAATGAGGAGCATCTGAAAAGGGATCACTGCACCTCCCTTTCCTTCTAGGACTGTAGTGGAGGAACTCACTAGTAAGCCTTTTGAGGAGGAAGGGTCTGGAAGGAGTTGCAGAGTCTGAGGTGGCCCTGTCTCCAGGGGTAGTTCTCTGGGGATAAATGACAGCAGTCACAGCACAATCATTGCCTGAACAGTGAACGGAGAGGTGGTGACAGCTGAAGACATTGCTGCTGTGATGCAAGTTTAGACATCCCTCTAGCACAGCCCAGATGATGTTGAGGGAATGCACATGAGGCTGGAGATCTGCTGTCCCTAACAGTGCTGCTGTCGTCTATCCCTGCAGCAACGCTGGTATTTTGGGGACCTTGTGTTACAAAAGGGCCTCATCTGTCAGGGAAGAGCATCACTTCTAAGGCCTTTTTTTCATCAGGAGAGCTATGTATAGTACGTGGGGGAGAGGGCGAGGGGTCTCTCAGTGGCTGCCTTGCAGTTGGCTTGGCTGCCAATAGCTTAGGGATTCTGGAGCACTGCACAGTTCCACCTTCAGCCTTCGATGCCTCCAGGCTTCCCTCTGAATGAACAGGGGAGCAAGATACCTGCTGCATGACTGAACACAGGCCTCAGCTTTGGGAGATGCCTGTAGCCTAAATCTGGATGACATCTTTTAGTCATGTGGGCTACACACCAACTATACCCATCCATTGTAAAATACCATGTAAATGCATGTTGTGAAAACTTAACCTCCAGCCGCTTGAGTTCTTACAGCCTTCTCCTGCGTAGTCATGGTGAATGGCAAGGTAGAGGTTTTACTGCAGCCTCAGGACTGTATATTTCATAGGGTAGCCATGATGTGCCACCAGTTCATATCTCAGCAGCCCTTCCCATTTTTATTTCAGCGGCTCTTCTTCCTTGGGCTGCACTTGCTGCACAGTGTTTTCTATAATACCTTCTTTTACATCATTACCTGTCAGCTGCCTGCAGTCTATATGTGCTTCATAGATTTCACCACTTCCCAGCAGCATAGCTGGCAGGTCTGGCACGTATTGTTAGGGTTTCTTCCAAAGCATTCAGGAGTAGTATCTCATCAGCAGGAATTAGTTTTTGAAAATCAGCTGTTGGGCTTTACAGTGTGGTACAGATGTAAAGCTCTTCTCACCTACAGCAGTGTCCTATTAATACAACTATACCACAGGAAAATTATATTATGTTGAAAGCTTTGTAAGCAGTTTAGGAGTTAAAAGTTTACAAATATGCTGTAATTGTCCCCCATTCTATTACACGTTGCAAGAAAACCTATTCCATGGTTACATGGGAAAAAAAAAAAAACAACAAAACCCAACAGATCCTATAAAGACCTAGAAGGGCACTGCTGATTTTACACCATAGCTATATTATTATGATGAAAGAGTTTTCTGTTTGTAACCACTAATTAGATGGATTTATAAAGGCATACTGCTTTTCCCTCCCCTAAAAAAAAAAAAAAGTTGTGATATTACTGTAAAGGATACAGCATTAACAGAATAATAAATATCTGTGAAAAATGTCAAACTGTGCAAGAGGAACCATTACCTATATGTCAGAGTCCACAGTAGGAAGATTAATCTATCCCCACCTCAGCATGTGTTTCTCACTATGACTATGATGAAAATAAAAATAGTTCTGTGCATGTGTCTAGGTAATATGCATGCAACTCTCTCCTGTAAATATTAATATCTTTGTAGGGCATGACAAGATGATATTCTGCTTTCCACTGGTTCATCCTATAAATGTACTTGTTTTATGACTATCCTAAAGAAAGACAGTGAATATTCTACTTTTTAATAAAGTAATAATATTTTCCCTGTTTATCTGAAGAATGTTTCTCTACGTATAAACAGGAAACTTCATTTCAATGAATTTCAATGCATGCTAAAATAATTATATTCTTTTATAGTATATATTTTATTTTTTATGTGTTTCCTTCATATTTGGGAAGTATTCTATCCTTGTCCCAAACCTCTGACATACAGATAGGCTGTGAAAAATGTTTCAGTATGCTCCATGGGACACATAAGCATGCAAGACTGCAGTGACAAACCCAGGGCCTATATCCATGTCAATGCCAATTACACTGAAGTCAGTGCCAAAATCCCCCTTGCTCAGACTGCATATAATGTGCATTGTGGAAAACTTCACACCAAATAGGTATCACCACCTAGGTGTCACGATGAAGGAGAAGCTTACACATTAGATATCACTTCCATGCCTCAGCATTTATTTCAGACCACAACCCTCCTTCACAATAAACTGAGTTACATACAAAGTGACTCTTGAGCTGTGAGGTGAGTCTGGCATGGCCATTCGCATAGCAAGAAGGAGGCCTGCATTTGGGAACGTCAAAGCTGGATCATTAGGGTCATGATATTGATGTCATTCCTGTGTTCTGCTATCCCAAGCTGCAGCCTTTCACATGTTGAGATGTTCAGTGTAAGTCTTCCACTGTAAGTGCTTTTCCTACCTCTGTCTGAATAGTACGTTTTCATAATTGTCATCTTCTTAAGGTAAATCAGGATCAATCAAGTCAGTGAATGGGAAGTGCTTGGATGTTCAGTCTCCACATAAAGTATCTGGGATCTTTCAGAAGAGTGAGCTGCTGCTCCACAACACCAGCCCCTGAAAAGACAGCATCTCATCCAATTGATGATCCTGCTCTCCATCATCCAAACTGTGGATTCTGTCCGTGTGTGATTACATTATGAATACTTCTTTACTGCATGAACCCATCCCTTTAACTATTACAGGAGAAATTGTTGATTTTGTATTATCAACCATTATGCTTTTCAGGAAGATATAATGGGTGGATGAGAGGCTATGTGTATATTCCAGGGTAAAGCATATATATGGTATAACAGTGATTGGAACAATCACCATTCATTTGTCCTTTTATTTTTCTTTTTCAATTTAAATTCTTGTTTATGCACTAAATTTTATGTCTGATATAGGAGGTGAGAAAAACAGCCCTAAATGACTTATTACAAAAACATTATTTTTGTTTCCCTACTCACCACTGTATTTTGAGTTTGTTCAAGTATTGGTGTTTCGATGTGCTTGATACACTTCTAGTAAAATACAGTCATTCGGTATTCTTAATCCTATTTATTCAGGCTTCTCATTACATATAAGAACTTTCATTTAGAATCTTGACATTGATTGATGTTTGATCCTCCATTAGTACAAAGGGATTTAGTACATATAAAAGAAAAACAAAACACCTCATAAAAGTGTGAGAATCTTAATAAAGCTGGTATCATAAATAGAGTTAATTACTGCTACACAGTGACATACTGCCACTAGGTGGCAGGGCAGCAATGCACTCCGTCAGGGAAACGGGTTAGTGGTCTTAATTCCTACTCACATCCTCCAAGCATTTAATGCTAATATCGTCTACTCTCTTACATTTCTCAGTTAAAGGCTTTCAAACTGCAGTGGAACTGATCATCTCTTTGACAAGGTCACTTTTTGGAAAACTTTGTATACTGGTGCACTTAACTCTGCCACTCTGGTAGTGATAGTGAGGGAGCTATAAAGAGAGTTTAAAGAAAACATAAAGACAGGGAGAAAGCAGTAGGTATTGTCTACCTGGACTTCAGTAAGGCCTTCGACATTGTGTCCTATAAGATCCTCATAGACAATCCAATGAATTATTATTATTATTGCCTGGATGAGCAGACCCTGAGGTACACTGAAAACTGACTGAATGGCTGGGCTAAAAGAGCAACGATCTGTGGAACAAGGTCCAGTCAGAGATCAAAATCTAGCAGTGTACTTCAGGGGTCAGTACTGGGTCTAATCCTGTTCAACATCTTCACTGACAATCTGGATGATGAGGCAGAGTATAACCTTACCACATTTGAAGAAGACACAAATCTGGGAGCTGGGAGGAGTGGCTGAGAGACCAGAGGGTCATGCTGCCATCTATAGGGACCTTGACAGAGATGACTGCACATGAACTTTCTGAAGTTCAGTAAGGGAAAGTGCAAATTCCTGAACCTAAGGAGGAACAGCCCTGTGTGTCAGTCTATGATGGGAGCCACCCAGCTGGAAAATAGCTTTGCAGAAGGGGTCATTGTGGATGCAAAGCTGAACGTAAGCCAGCAATGTGCCCTTGTGGCAAGGAAGGCTAAGGGTATCTTGGGCTGTGTGAGGAGTGTTGCCAGGAATTCAAGGGAGGTGATTCTTCCCCTCTGCTCAGCACTGGTTAGGCCACACCTGGAATTCTGTGTTCAGTTCTAAGCTCCCCAGTAGAAGAAAGATATGGACATATTGGAGAGTCCGGCTCCCTCAGCACTCATAGGTGCATCCCATCAGAGCCCCTGGACTTATGATGTCCAGTTTGCTTAAGTATTCCCCTACTTTATCCTTTTCCACCAAAGGTACCTCTTCCTTGTTCCAGCCTTTTTTTCTGGTCTCTGGGACCTGGGATTTCTGAAGGCTGGCCTTGCTAGTAAAGGCTGAAGCAAAGAAGGCATGCAGTACCTCAGCCTTTTCCACATCCCATGTAACCAGATCCCCCATCTCATTGCGCAATGGGCCCACATTTCTCCTAGTCTTCCTTTTGTCATCTATGTACTTATAGAAGCCTTTCTTTTTGTCTTTGGCATCCCTGGACAGATTCAATTCCCTCTGGGCTTTAGCTTTCCCAGCTTCATCCCTAGATGCTCAGACAATACTTCTGCATTTGTCCCAGGTTATCCATCCTTGCTTCCACATTCTGTATGTCTCTTTTTTGAATTTGAGTTTATCCAGGGACTCTCTGTTTATCCACATGGCCCTCCTGGCATTTTTGTCTGACTTATTCATTGTGATGGAACCTTCTTGAGCTTGCAGGAGGTAATCCTTGATCATTAACCAGCTTTCTTGGGCCTTATCCCATGGGACTCTTTCAGGCACATCTTTGAAGAGACCTAAGTCCGCTCTCCTGAAGTCTAGCATTGTGAGTCTACTTTTCACGTGTCTCTCTGCCCTCATGATCCTGAACTCTACCATCTACTTGTTACTGCAGCTATGGCTGCCTTTGATCATCACATACCCAACAAGCTCCTCCTTGTTGGTGAGTATGAGGTCCAGCAGAGCACCGTACCTCACTGGCTCCTCTGTCACTTAGAGGAGGGAGTTATAACCAATGCCAGGAAGCTCCTGGCTTGCTTATGTCCTACTGTGTTGTTATCATTACTATTTTGCAGATATTACTGTATACATTTGTGCTGTTTATTGAACCTGTTAGGCAATGTTTTTTATTCTGTTGACATCAACTGACTTCCATGGGTTTGGCAGTCATTTGCGCAGGATCCATGGAACTATCCTAGATTACTTTTGCCAACTCACCTGAGGGTCATCTCTTTGTGTGTGGGCACTGAACTTGGGACTTGTGACTGGACCCTTTCTTCTATATTTTTAAAATTATCTCTGCTGTAGGTAAGATTTCTGTTTCATTTTAAGCCATCACTGCTACCATCAGAAATACGAGCTGACCTGCAATTAATAAGGAAAACAATGGACAAAATGCTCAGGAAAAAGATCATTTTTTTAGCATTTGTCACCTCCAAAGTAATTACAGACTTTCCACTCCCTGTAGGGCCTGTTGGTCCTATATAACAATAATGCTATGATAGGTTGCTTTTTGTATATTTAGTGACACAGTGCAGGAGTGCAAGAAGCAAAAGGGACTGTTAAAGCAGCATGAAGACTTTTGTTGAAAATTTGTGATTTCTGCTCAGAAATCTGCAATTATGAATCAAAGAAATGTAAAAAATATTTTAATTATTCTTTAGTGAACACCAAAAGACACTCAAATGACCTACTATAAACATTGAAAACAAATAAAAATAAAATCTGTAAACCTGTAAACAGGAGTCTTAAGTATGAATGAAAGCAACCAGGTAAAATAAAGCATCAGCATTATAAGAAGAAAACATTTCAGGATCTCAGAAGGCAACAGCCTTGAGCTCAGACAGTTCCACACAGGAATATCTAACCTAGGCTGGGTTAACTGTCATGACATCCTACACTGCCACAGAAATCTGCTGGCGTGGAATGTCTTGAAGAACATAGCCAGAATTCACCAATTGTAATAACATCTACTGTCCATTCAATATATTTTGGCCTCTGGAAAAAATAACATTGTTTATACCAGGTTTACTCTTTCTTCGTTTATTAGAACACAAATTAAGGAGTTTGCTAAATTCCAAGTTTCCTCTCTGATTACTTACCAATAATGGCTACACAGACTTCCAGTTAGTGTGAACTGGCACAGCTTTGAAACTTTCAGATGGAAAACTTGAATGTTTAGGATAATATCAGAAGAATTATCTTGACTTCCTATGGAAGTTTTAGCACTCAACTGCATTTTCGCAAAAAATATTGCCAAATTTGTCTGTGTTAAAAGAGCAAACAGATGTAGCTTGACCAGAGGCCTAGATTAGATCTGCCAATGACTTGGTTTGAATCCTAAATACCTAATCTATTTCTGTAGACTGATATCATGTTTTCCCTTACCATCTCTGCTCAGAGTCAAAACACAAATCATGCTGCATGTGGACAGTCAGTCACATGTAGGCAGGCTAAACTCTGAGAGAAACACAGAGGGATTAGGAACTGTTTCTTTTCAAGGTGGGAAAAATGTACGTTATGGAAATGCTGACACTTTGAAAATGAGAAAAACAACACATCTTGAGTGAATTCAGATGTAAGGAGGGGGAGAGGTCCATGGAATAGTAAATAACACTTCTCATATCATTGTGTTCAGTTGCACAGTGACACCTAAGTATTGTCTCCCAGAGTACACCAGGAATGCCATGCTGACTTACTGCTGCCTAGTTTTCATAAATAGGCTATTTCTAATGAATTAACACCTACAGCTGCCATGCTTCTGACAGAAACTAATCTGTCTGAGCTACATTTATACCTTTATAACTGTTTCATACCTTTCTTAAAATAAATAATTTCCATTTATGTGAGCTAGTAGCTCTGGTTTTATGTCATGCAGAAGATGTAATCTAGACTGTAATTATGTCCAGACTTACTTCAAATGCTCACAGTCTGTTTGCTAGAAAACTATATACTAGAAATACTAGTGCTTCTAGGTCATAGATATTAAACACTACTGCTTCTAGAAACATCAGGCTGGTAAACAAGCCCTTATATTTGTGTTGCTAGCCCAACACAAACAGGTTGCAGCTGGAGACTTCTTTTGCTTCCAAAGCAGAATTTCTTTTTTTCCATTTCACCAACTGTAACACTACTCTACCACATGATGGGAATTTTTCTCTGTGAGTCAAGGTTCAGAAAAGATCTGGAACTGTTGGAGAGTGAATGAACATAGGTGACAGCACTGCCTCACTCTGGAAGTTACATTACAGCTCACCCCCAGTGACATCTATGCAGGCAATCTTTCACATAGGTAACTTCTGTTCCAAAACTACAGAGAGGGGACATCATAAAATATGCTTCATCATGAGACAAAGAGGTATCAGGTATTCTTTGTGGAATGAAGTGAAAAAAAATTTACATGAAACATTTAAAAAAAGCATTTTAAAATAAGGGTCTTTGATGTTCTAGAGATATTTCTGTAAGAAGAGAGGAAAATGAACAAAGGTAAAAATTACTTTTACCTTTTTTTTAAACAGCATCTTTTCTAGCGGTACAAACAAAAATAAAATAAATGAAATATTTCCTAAATGCTAGAAAGTTTTCAATTTAGGATTCATAGTATTCAAAAATATCTCAGTCACTGGGACTGAATTCTTCAATTTACAAAAAAGATTGTACCAAGTGAACACTGAGGTCACCGATAGTGAAAGACAACAGAGAAAAGTAAAAGGTGGAATGAGATAAAAGTATAAGGGATATTAAACAAAAATTGTAAGGAAGAACACATCAAGGAATCTATTTCCACTTCTTTCTTCCATTTTCTTTCTTTCTTCCACTCAATTACTTCCTTTTTGCCATCACTTTTTTCCTATTATTATTATTTATTTATTTATTTACTTTTTGTCTTCCCCCAGGCTTTATCCCTTATTTAATATTCTCTTACTACTTAGTACAGGACATCTGGAGCAGAGATGGGTAACATTGCTGTGCCATTCAGCAGTTCCAGGGTTAGGTTCACCTGCTTGCCTCTTCATCTTACAATACAACCGGATTACAATGGGAAATCATCAGTTCATCCTCTTCTGTTCCCTGGTTCCTGCACCAGATCTCCCTGCTGGTCTCCAGTTCATATGTCCTGTGCTTCTTTCCTCTGACAGTCCATGACCAATGATGGACATGACATCATAATGGCATTTTAAAAACCAAAATATTTCTTATTTTACCCAGAAGGAACAAAACACACACAGAACAGGAATTTAATACAAGAATACAAATGTTTCCTTTTCCTTGCTGTAAAGGTGGCCTAGGTCACTGTCTTCTTCAAGTTAGTCATAAGAAAAACATTTTCAACTCAGTGAATTAATCCATGTGTAATGTAAGAAGATGAACAAGAGGTAAATCAGACTCCAAAATACACTTTTAAATTTTTTTTTAATGTTTGAAAAATTTAAATATAAAGCCTAAAACTAACTTTTTCCTCTCAGTGGGGATTTTGTCCTCTCCTATCTTACAGAGGTGGGCTGCAGTTCCCATTGAAGACTACAGCTGAAATGACTGGAAACATTTAACTAATTGCAGTGGACACTGGATTAGGAATTCATTCTCAGCCACTTGCACACTATCCAGTAACTGGAAATAACACATATACAACTTCCCTCTTGCTGGGAATTTAACCCATCATTTCAAGGATGTCCCAGTGTCCCTTTCTAATATCTCACATTGCAATATCTATGCATAATACTTAATGTTATTTGCAGCTGGCAAGAAGATTTCATACCATCCTGATGAAAAAAATCCACTTCACTTTTACATGAACTCTGTTGTTATCTGAACTCTTGACGAGTACAGAACATTACAGCACACTCTTCAGCAGTGCAGTAGTTGGTGAGCACACCAAGCCTGTCCTTCCCTGTAAACAACCTCTCCTTATCTATTTTCAGCCGTACAGCTGTCAGATTCCCAAATACTTTAAAAAGAATTTGAAAGTCTGTATTGAACACTGCTGGTGACAGCTCAGTTTCCCAGTCATAACACAGTTATGCAACTGTTCTGCAAGCGTGAAAACCTTCTCTTAGGTGAAATCAAGTCTATGAAGCAAATACAGGCAACAGTTGGGATCAACCAGTCCACACTCTTCTACTAGGACTGAGAAACACATCCTTTTGACCATACTGTAGACAGTGTATCAGACACTAAATAAATAAATAAATGTCAAAAATTAGTACATTTTCTAGTGGAAAAAAATTGGAAAAATAAGTCAAGCATGTTTATTAAAATGAAGAGTAGGATAGGACAGGACCAGACAAGGTCCCTTTCCAAAGGGAGCTGTGGAAAAAATAACTCAACTGATGTGATTTTGGGGGAATTGTTAGCAATGCTTTTCTGGCCTGGCCTGGGCTCCTTTCAGCGTTTCCCAGCATCTAGTACACTCAGGCAAGTTCTTTTCACAGGACATACCCAATAGCACACCATTGCAGTTTTGGTCCCTTATCAGAATGATGAGTGACACTTAAAATGCCACCCTCGAAATGCTGTGGTAAACTGCAGGTGGACTCTGTACAACCATGAGAGATGTTCCTAAGGAGAGTTAAAAAGTCACCTGCATAGCTAATGCATTTGAAATGTTACTTGCTATACACTGATGAAATGCCAGGAGCTATGATGCTAAAGCATTAACCGTATCCTGAAAGCTGATCAATACCAGTATAGATTTAATAATGCTGACAGTTTAGATGACATTAACATGAACAGCAAACAAAGAGCAGCCAGAAAGATACCCAGAAGTAGGGAAGATAGCAAGACATACAGTCCTTATCACATCACTGAAAAAAGAATCAGGAGAAAAAGCTTTGGATGATCTGCATCTGTGCCTTTATCTATTGCTTTGAAACATTGGACTGCGTTTCTTTACCAGAGAGGGGAAAGTTAATGGAAGAGGTAGTGAATGGATGGAAATAATCTGAAGTGATTTATGTTCAGACAAGGATGGCGAGTTACAACTCCCTTGAGCAAGAGCATTTAGTCTCTAAGGTACATAAATAACATACTTTGAAAACGGCAAGTTACAGGTTGTAGCCTTGTTTTATTTCACTGTCCTAACTTTAACTGGGGTTCAATAGATCCAATTTTTCAATTTCAGACCATTAGAGAGAAGAAGAAAAGGAGGTTGTAATTTTATTGTCTTGACTACCTCATGATCTTTTCAGCACATAAAGGTCACCTACAGCAGATACCAATAATCACATTCTTTACAGTTTCCTTAAAGTTCATCATTTTAGTGAACCACTTCACAGGTTACTAAACCAAACCAAATTACTGCTCAGCAAGACTGAATTGGTGCCTTTCCTGTATAATTTTATATGTTCCCTCTGGGTCTTCTCTACTCGAAGGCATTCAAGCATTTGGCACAAGATTTGAAACATGAACTGACTGTAAAGGGATAGAATTATCTGGATGTTTCAAAAGTACAGTTTTAGATAGATTTCTCCAGGAATGGTTAAACAGGGCACACACCCCATTTATAGTTGAAAGAGAAAATTCTGGGAGTCAAAATGCTGCAACTGGTTTCTTTGAGTGACTTGGGATGGAAATTTATCCTACATTTCCAACAGTACAGTTAAATTCAGGATGTTGGTCAGACCTAGCACCTAATTTTTCAAGGTGATACAGCTTCACAACTCTGAAGTCCCCCACAGCTGCAGCCTTTCTTAAGCAGCCAAAACGTCTCACATACAATTAAGAGACTGCTTTTCAAAATGCAGTCCACCACTCCATTGAGTCTTTCTTATGGAAAGGGCAGATACCAAACCATTTACTGTGTTTCACAAGAAGAGTAAAAAAATTAACTAAGGCTTGACTAATTTTTTTTAATGGGAAATGTGATAGGAATGTCTTTATTAGTTCACTTCTACAAAATCTCTGATTTTTCTCAAGGACATAAAGAAGGTATTTTTCATCAAAAATTACATGCCAACTAGCATTCTTGGGATTGATGTGATTTGACTTTTTAAAAGGGTTACAATTCAAAGATGCTGTCTTTCCACATAGAAGAGGAGATTAGCATATACGTCATTTGATGTGCATGCCCTATGACAGCTCAAAATGCCCATAAAAATAAATACAGGTATACTTGTTCACTTCAGTGAACATGACAACACCCATGCAATACTGGTTTAAGTATCTTTCTTAAATTATTATCCTCTTCTTTCTGGAACTGCATATGCATTTCTGAATCCCAAGTTGCATCTTTCGTGACTTCCTTACCACTGTTTTGTAAGCTTCAGCATATAGGGAGTTGTAAATAAGGAAGAGGGTTTCGGGCTTCCACACAGCATAGCTGGCATGGAAAGCAGAGGGAAAAACAGTGCTCCAGCAGCTGCCCTGGGGGAAAGCAATTGATGAAAACTAGCAAGGACTCTTGGGGTGGTTACCAAGTTTTCCACTGACTAGAGTACCTTCTGGTGGTTTATAGCAAATGCATTGCTTGATCTGAATATTAAAATTTCATAACATTTCTCCACTACTGAATGAACCAGAGAGTAAGTTTATATTTCTTTCTGGGAATGAATAAATCCCCAAATATTTAACCCTACTTAAATATGTATTAATAATGACTTGCCATGAAATGGAAGACCTCACAATTCACACTTCAACAGGCATTGTGTGAGTAAGAGGAAATGACAACTTTTCCTATCAAGTTTAAATGGAGATCTTACACATTTCAGTGACTATTTCTGTGCAGTGAAAATCTATCTTGTTAATAACTTCTTCCTTCTAATTTTATAATACAATTGGTCTCATAAGAGACAAAGATATTTTTCATTTCTATTTCAGACTGTATCCTACTGTTAGTATGTTAAAACATTTTCTTTTAAAAGCAACTTTATGAAACCAATGCCTGCAAACACATTGCCAATTATTTGCACCCAGTTATTATGCCACAGATAGTAGGGAATCAAGATTTGCAAGTGAACACATTTTGAACTTTTTAAAAATAGGTAAATACATCTGTTAAAACTTCTCTTTGTTCATTTAGTATTTTTTAATGTCTAGGGGTCTTTTCCCATATAGTGGGAATTCACAATTCCCATTTGTGAACGCCTGCTTATAATGATCACAGTTTATTTAGAATATTGGTGTAATTTCAATGAGTGAAATGAAGAAATGTTAAACTACTGGGGAGCTTTATGTCACTTTAGGCAGACTGAAATCTTGGAAAGCAAGTACCACCACATCTCTGATGATTTTACTTTTCAGTTCAGTGACCATTAGATGAGTACTACACTGAAAAATCAATTTGAAAACGCCGGTGTGGATAGAATAAAGAATATTAAAAGAACTACGGGAAAAATAAAACACAATAATGCTGCATAGTGAAACTGAGTGTATTTTGCTAGAGTCTAGTATACCATGAGATTGAAACAGTTCCACAGTTAATGGAGTGCTTCCCTTGTTTAGACTGTTCTTAATGTTCCAGCAGTGTTGCCTTTATGATTTACCCACAGTTAGATACCTGTAAGTAACAGAACACAAAAATAATGCAAACAATTTTAATTGTGCAGTGCAACATTTTTTATTGTACTGGTTCTTTATCAGGACTATTTTAATACACAAGCTTCATTTTTGGTCTGTGGTTCTACATTTCATCAAGTAAGAAAACTCACATAGGCTTACTGTGTGGATAGCTCCTGTACATTATGGAAACTTGTGAGATAAACTTACTAATACCCATGAGTTCACACTATAGTAATAATAGTAACAATGTTGCAAACAGGAAACAAACTTCCCTCGGGTAATGCAAACACCAGGGGGAGGCAGCATTCCAGGGATACCATAAACTCTACATCTCTTTTGAAAGAGTGGCCAGATAACACTGGACTGAGTCCTCTTCTAGATGATGCCTCTTGTCTTGGTTTAGTATTTCCTAGGCTAAATTTCTCATTCAAGCTTCTGTGATGTCAGACACTAAAATAAATTCTTCCATATATGATGAATGAAATGCTGAGAGAGAACACCTGGGTAGAAAGAATGCTTTTCTAAGATCAGTCTCAGACAAAATAACCTGGAGTTAGAGGTTATAAATCTAAGCAGAAACTCAAGACATCACATCCACTTAACCAAGTGTCCTGCTACAGTCAACAGTATCAAGTGCCCCTGATACAAAAGGCTTAGCAAAAACATCTCATCTTCATACTGGTCCACACTGAAAAAGAAAAGCAGTAGATGTACCAGTTCAATGCCCATGACTCATGAAAGGGTTACAGGTGAAGCTAGAGATCCTTCTTCTCAAGGTGAGGTGTTTCTTAGGATGTCTAATACAAAACTTTTGAATTGATCCATCTTATTACATTAACTCCCTTATTCCTACAGAAAGATATAACTATTTTCTGATTCTGCTGGAACACAGTTAGGCTTTAAAAGTTCTATTCTTTGGTAACGCTCACTTTTTTCTGGCTCTTCACAGGTTGTCCACATTTTCCCAGGTGCTCTTCTCCAGAGCAGGGCTGTTCACAGTAAAGGCAGCCACAACCCAGAGAGGTGGCTGTCCTGATGATACCTTCCTCTTTTTTTCTCTGCATCAGCAACTCTCAGAGATGCCACATGATCTTCCACAAGAACTGCTACAGTAACCAGCTGAGGCCAGAGAGGGACATTTTTGTTGTCTAGCTATATGCTTCAGATCAGTTCCAGCCCACACTGGGAGTTCAAGTCTATCTCCAGCATGATGGTGTATTTGGCCGAAGATTACTGCTCTCCTACATAGCAAGCAACCTCCTGAAATCAACATGCTCTAGTGACAAGCTTTTCAAGAGAAACACTTGCAAGTAATATTTTACCACAGTTTGAGTCATAGCTTTTTTCCTGAAGGGTACAGCTATACCCCAAAACAGTTTTCTCCCTCTCTGCTATCTCTACACTCCCAGCTTGAAATACCCACAGGTAATCTCATGCAAGCTTCTCACAACTTTTTGAAAAAGCAGTTTTGAAAACAGCGATCCATTCTCCTTTTCCCTGATTCTAAAGCAGTTAATACACAATTTCAGACACAGATGACAAAGGCAGGGAATGAGGAAACACAGTGTCTACTGTCCAGGGCTTCTGGGTTGCCATGCGCATCCTGGTGTTTACAGCTCCAAGTAGGATATCAGCTGGCTGCAGCTCCGGCAGTAAAATGATCCAGCTACTCCACTCTTGACTTTTTCAGACTATGAGCAGGCGGGGGAGATTGCGCAAGCACCAGAGCAGCTGCAGGACTTTTCCCTTACTGAACCCAGAGCAGGGCTGGGCACGCCAGGCTGTTTGTGCTGCTCCACAACCTTTCACCTACTTCAGCTATTTATGCCTCTCCGGGAGTCCTCGGTAGCTCGACAGCTCCTACAGCTGCAGTGTCGGGTGATAGTAAGATGAGAACAGGAAGATATGACCCTTGTTTGTAATGCTATTCCTGTACTTTTTTTCCATGTAAAGGGCGACATAAATATTTAGAACACAAACGTGCTCATAGATTGAAGTATTAATCCACCTGCATTTGCCCCCAGTACCGCTGGAAACTTCACGAAGTGCTGTGAATACAGCTCATGCACTTCAGTCATCAGACCATTCCCTCTGCTTACATCCAAAACTTCCTAGTGCTACCATTAATTTCTACCCTGACTTACTGCTCCCCCTGGGTCATCGTTTACCCTTCCTTACAAAAGCTGGTTTCCCACGGGAAAACACTTTAATAATGTTGTCTGATCACCCGTTTGCCAAACCATTCCTCCTAAGCATTTCAAATTTGAATAGATAATCAACCTCTCACAAATGTTGTACAAAATGGCAGATGGTTTAGGAAGGAGCGATTCAAATTTTGGGCCCCATTGAGGAAAAGGCAGAGGAAGCTCAGCCAAGATTCTCATTCTACTAGACAGCAACAACCCCACCGGTTGTCGTCACCAGTCATATTCTGTCTGGTCAGGAAAGGACACCCACCACACCATAGCATATTGCATCTCCAGCACTTGTTGGCAGGTGGGTTAAGAAAAGCCTTAACTTTGTGTCCCCAGAGAGAAAAAGGTAGGGCAAAATGAGCCAAAACATCTTCTATTAGACATCAACCACTTACCACATATTCTGGCTAGCCTGGAACACAGCTCTGACCTAAGCACAGCACCTTGTGAGTCTGGCAGTGGGAAGGACATAAAGACCACCAAGGAGAAGACAGCTGATTACAGTGGATAGCATTTAGGAGGCAAATAGAGAGGAATCCAGGCTTCATTTGTTCCACTTTTCCAGACACAGCTGTTGTGCCAGAAAGTAGAATGTTAACGCAGCTCCATTTTCTTAAGGATAGTTGATGAAACATTATTGTGACTGAGCAAGTGAAAGTGTTATTACTGCCTTTTCAAAACTTGCCCCAGGGCAGTTCAGAAGAGGAAAGTTAAAATATTAAGGGAGCAGAAATGAGATGCCATCTGATGAATGCTGGAATTCAGAATCTGGCACTGTCCCTCACCATCAAAATGCTGTTCTCTGACACCTGCACTTATAACCATCATATGCAGTTGGGATTAAGGATGAGGGGGGGACATGGTGATTTGGAGAGGAGACAGAGCGAGACCAAACAGTACTGCAGTCAGGATGGATTCTGGAGTAACCTGAAGTGGTTATGATTTTCACAGCCTAGTCTTCTTCACATGCAGCTTGGCTAATCACGAATCCTGATATACTCTTACCTTTTTACCTAAAACTTAGCTGCCTTGCCCAATATTCAGGACAGCCTTAACACTTGATTCCCATATATATCATTTATGTTTACAGAAGTGGAAAATTACACTGTTCAGAATGTACTGTAATATATAACCCATCATACAAAGAGCAAGAAGCAAATTTGCACTATCAAGGAGACACACTTCTTCCAGAAGCTCACTGGAATAATAAAACTCTGATAGCTGTTGCACTGCTGATGTGTAAAATTCTTGTAGAAGTTTGTTTTGATTTGAAAAGCATCCAGGTTTTGAGTTACTGGAGCCTTGCCCTTTTAATAACTGGGGAAGGCAACACACTTCCTATATTTCCTGCAATTACAATTGTACTGTTTCTTCAGAGCTAAACTGAATAGGTAAGATTTCTGTTCATCTCTTACTGCATGCAACTGCCAGGAAAACTATGAGAAAACAAGCTGCTGAAAAGAAAAGGAATGTAAACAACTGAATTATTCCTATTGGACTTTTTCCCTTTTCAAAACAGAGTGTCTAATATGGCTACTCAAAAAGCTTATTCAAATTACTTACATTAAGCAGGGTCTGCACATGTGCAGATTCAAATATCTCAGTAGGAACAGGAATAGTGACCTTATAAACTAGGATAACTGCCTGGTGCAGAGGACTTCCTTGCAAAGTGTGAATCTTGAGATTCTTGCTTCCCATTGATTAGAGGCTTCAAGAAGAACATGATCGAAAACAAAAGCTACCCTACATATGCTCCATAATTTAAAAAAATTTGTATGCTATTTTTACTTCCCCGAGTCATGTGAAACTTCCAGGCAAGCAAAGTTAGAACAGTCAAAAGCAAACCCTACCATCTATTCTAAAATTTTCCACTTCTGGCAAGTGCAGGAAAAATCAAAATTGTTACACTTATTATTATTAGATGTCTTCATTTTGCTTCATTTCACATTTCATATGCCACCATTAAATCACTGTTGTAAAACATAATATAGCCAATGGAACAATAAGTAACTCTCCCAGTCAAATAATACAACAGGGAGCAATAAAATAATAAACCAGAAAGTATAGCGGGAGTAGATCAGTAAACAGGGATAACAGAAAAAATTACTAGGAAGACAAAAGATAAATTTAAAGAAGAAATTTGATGATAAACTATAGTGTTCTCCTCTGCCTATTAAACCAAGTATATTAATTTCTTGTCAGGAATGTATCTTCCTCCCTGTGAGAAGAAGTATACATATTTGTATGTGTGTAGAAACATAAGCATGTAACAATTGGACTGAGGAGTTATATGTAAATATTAAGGCTATATTCTTCTGTGTTATTTTATTGCCACATGCTCCCATTGTTACTAACCAAGACTGAGGATGTCAGGAAGTCCTTTGCTGACATTAACTCCATTCTCAAAGCCTGCTTTTCATAGGTTTGCCATCTAGGGAAGAAGTCAGGCAGCGCTGGAGATCAAAGCTCCCTTTCCAGTGAAGAGGAAAGGTGTGCAGGCTTTTCCCAGTTCATCTGTGACCCTGAAAGATGAGAGGACTGAGAGTTCCATCGGTCACCTCTTAGGTCAGCTCTAGAGAGAGTACATAAAGGTCACATGGCGATCTGGGAGCAGTGCGTCACTAAAGCAGCTGTCTTTGGATATTTGGCCACTATTAATCCAGGTCACAGCCATGGCCTACATGTCAAGCACCCTGAACCCTGCAGCCAAGATCCCATTTTGCTCCCTTGCACCCTCAACATATTCTCTGTTGCCGACACTGGATTTTCAGTCCTTGTTTAGTATAATGAGAGTTCCCCCTTTGGTTAATCCACAAGGCACCAGCATACCCTCAGGGCTGGCAGCACAGCTGTTTCTGCTGCCAGCCACCACCGCCCGGGCTGGGGCCCAGGGCTATTTCCCATAAACCGGTCACCCCACCAGAGCCACCGGCTCCCTCCGGACTCCCCCGGGCCCCCAAGAGCAGCCAATGAGGGGCGGGAGAAGCGCAGGGCCCCCGGACCTTGGCAAGGCTTCCCCGACGCTGACATTGCCCGGCCCCTGCCCGGTAAACAAGGTCACCGGAGGCGGCGCAGGGCCAGCACCCGCCCGCCACGCCCCGGTTGCGAGGCTCCCCCGCCAGCTCCCCGGACAGCCCAGCGTCCCCGGCACTCCCCCCGCGAGGCTGGCGAGGGGCCCGCTGCCGTCGGGGACGGGGGGAGAAGGGGGAGCCCCGCCAACGGCTGTCACGAGCGGCTCTGCGCCGGGAACGTTCCGTTAGGGGTGGCGGGGCGTGGCCTGACGCAGCCCCGCCCTCCGGGGACTGTAAATAGAGGCAGCACGTGAAGCTGCCTGCCATAGGCGAGGGGACAGCGAGAGTCCCGCGAGGGGACAGCGAGAGTCCCGCGAGCGCTCGCAGACCGACCGACGGACTCGCTTACCTGCCACCCAACCGCCGACGGACTCGCTTACCTGCCACCCAACCGCCGACGGACTCGCTTACCTGCCACCCAACCGCCGACGGACTCGCTT
>JANIJG010020492.1:22744-42979 GCA_024611175.1 Megaceryle torquata
ACCTGCCACCTACCGACCCACTGGCCGACCCGCTTGCCTCCGACCGACCTACCGACCGACTGACTGACCGGCCGACGCTCCGGCAGCAATGAAGGCCGCCCGGATCGCCCTGCGCACCGCTGCCCCCCTGGCAGGGGCCAGCGTCGGCGGCCGCAGCAGCCGCGGCCAGTTGCCGCAGGAAGTAGAGGAGTTTTCTCGCTTCTCCCCCTCCCCGCTCTCCATCAAGCAGTTGCTGGACTTCGGTGAGAGGCGGGGCGAACAGGGGAGGGGCCGGGTACGGCTGCAAGCCCGCTGCTCAGAGGCTTGTTTCCTCGCTGAGGCGGGAGCTGGGGGCTGCTGGAGCGGCGCTGCGCGGGTCGGAGCAGACGGCGATCCCCAGCTTGGAGGGGTCCCCCCTGTCTCCTAGCGTCAAGGCGGAGGGAGGGGAGCGGTAGGGCTGAGCGCTGTTCGGGGACCTATCGGCTCCGCGGACGGCGGCGGGGAAGTCGCCTTGGGCGATCACCCACGGCCTCAGGCACCCGCCGGATGGTTGCCAGGCGGTGGTGGCCCGTGGCTGCCTCCATCAAAGCGAAAGATAGGCTACAGGTCTAGTGGAATGGGGGGGCTAAGAGTTAAATCAGCTAAGGGGTGTTCTGCGGTGCACGTTATCGGGGAGGAGTCATTAGTCTTGTGCTGGAGTGAACAAACTGTACCCAGATCCGATTACTGCTTTGGCAGCTGTGAACTCTGTGCTCACATGGCATTTTCAGACGTCACCCAGAAGAAGCTCATGTTTACAAAGGCTGGAGCGCTTCTGGCGGATTACAAATAAGTCCCGTGTGTAAATGGGACATGTACAAGTGTTCCTCTCAGGAACACACTGTCTTGCAGTCACATAAACAACGTTCAGAACTAACATACACGTTAGGATGTTTGCAAAGGAATATGGTCTTGAAGTCTGTGGAAAGAGTGATTTGTAGTTTTATCAGGAAACTTATTAAAGCTTTTATCTTGGATTTATTCACAGGCTCAACTAATGGATGTGAGAGAACTTCTTTCGCATTTTTGCGACAAGAACTTCCTGTGAGGTTTGCAAACATACTGAAAGAAATTGATCTTCTTCCTGATAAATTACTAGGCACTCCATCAGTACAGTTAGTAAAAAGCTGGTAAGTAAGAACTACTTGAATTCAGCCTGTGAAATAACATAACCTTTGACAACTTGGCAGTTGTAGATTTTTTTGTATAGTAGCAGACAGTAACAACACTAGAAATGTAGCCCCTTTGTCAAAGCCAAATTGCAAACTTATACACTGTACTTTTCTAGCATACTAAAATCAAATTGAAGACCAACATGGTTATATTGTTATTTTTTAAATAGTTGTTTGGTTGGGATTTTTAACTAACAGTTTGAAATAGCTGGTAAAACAAACCTCACTTCTTACTCTAAGAAGGGAGAGAAGAAAACTTGCTCTGTTTTCATATAGCATCACAGACCTCAGGGCTACAGAAAAATGGGAAAGCAGGCTATATACTTCTTTGGATCTCACATTGATGGAATTGCTAATAGAGCTTCTGTTCCCCAGCATTTTGCCCTGACCTGTGCAGCAAGCATTTGGAATTCTCTTAACAGTCCCTGTGGTTGATGCAGTGGTTGAATCCAATTTAACCTTGCTTTACCGGCACAGTTGCAGCATTTGCAAGGATGGCTGACAAAGGGCAAAAGTATTAGCCTCAGATCCAGAAACTGCCTTTGCAGTATGCGTCAAGGCTGTCAGGTGTTAGCACAAGAGGCTCAAGTACTTAGCTCGTGCCAAAGTTGATTAGATCTGGAAAATATTTGCTTAGATGACTTACCAGTCAGTACTGTCATTTGGATCTTCTTTTGGAACACCTCCCTTCTCAAGAACTGTAAGGGCATCCTACCTACCTGAAGTGAAGGTTTAGTTTCCTTTCTGGGTGGCAGGCACAATAATAGACTTAAAGCTTCTAGGGCTAAGGAAGTGTCTATCTGTGACTCCCTACATAAGTGGAACTCTGATACTTCAAAGTTACTTCAGACTTCTTAGGTAAATTGTTAAGGGTAATTATTTGAATAACGCAGTGTTTTTCCTTTTCATAGACTAATAAAAATCAAATGAATAGCATATATTTCTCATGTTCTTTTTTCAATAGGTACATCCAAAGCCTAATGGAGCTGGTTGAGTTCCATCACAAAAGCCCAGATGACCAAAAAGTCTTATCTGAGTAAGCTTTTCATTTGTTTTTTCAAACTTTTGATCTCACCTTCCACTCTTTACAATGTAGTCAGTTTAGAATGACTGTTGTCATGAGCTGAATTTGATAATCTAACATGAAGTGTTGTGCATAGAGCAAGCTCATTTAAATCACTACCATGTTCAGCAATATTGCAAATACATATGACCCATTGCAGCTCAGTTTCAAGGGCATACTGCCCCTTGAACTGTCATGACAGAGAATTATCAACAAAAATTACCTGTGTTGTCACATCCCTGTGTCTTTCCACAACATCAGCTAGATGTCTCTTTCCCTTCCTCACATTCTCATTTGCTTAAACTATTATGAATGAGTAAACAGGCAATGAATTTGACATGGCTAATGATAATGCTTTTTGTATTAAAAATACCAAACTCTTCCAGTTTAGGTCAGTGAGGAATTACTTCTAAAAGTATGAAAGAATAGACTGTACCTTTTAATATTAAGGTTGTTAAACACTTATCTGTGCTGCTGCTGGATTAGATAATGATGTTGTACAAAGCTTA
Organism: Megaceryle torquata; assembly: GCA_024611175.1. NCBI lineage: Eukaryota > Metazoa > Chordata > Aves > Coraciiformes > Cerylidae > Megaceryle > Megaceryle torquata. Next base: position 25,507 of record JANIJG010020492.1, read on the forward strand.
CCTCCATGTAGTCTTAGAGTAGTTGTTCTAATAAGATCTCTTTTTGATCTAGCTTTATAGATACATTAATTAGAGTACGAAACAGACATCATGATGTGGTTCCTACAATGGCACAAGGAGTAATTGAATACAAAGACACTTTCAAAGTAGATCCTGTCACCAATCAAAACATTCAGTATTTTTTGGATCGTTTTTACATGAGCCGTATTTCTACCCGGATGCTCATGAACCAACACAGTAAGTAGAAATTTTTACCTGAGGAAAAACTTCAACCTAATGAGAAACATGTTAATGTAAACATTTCTGAAAATCATTGGATATCTGTATCAGATGATTTCATGTGACTGAAAAGCTAGAAACTGAATCTATGACTTAGAAAAGTAATGGGAAAACTTGTTTTCTAGATGACAGACTAATTGTAGTAAGTTTTGCATGGACAATGTAGGGATCTCATTCTTTACATCTGAAAAGCCTTTAGATGTTGAACTACAGAAAAGCCAACAGTTTGCTGGCAGTAGAGAGCATTTTTAACTCAAAACAGGCATAAACAACACTATTTTATGTGCTTGTATGTTATGAGCACACTGTATTAATCTAAATTTAAGGCTTTTTTTATGTTACAGTATTTGGGATTAATTGCAGTATTATTTTCATCTCAAACAGCTCTTCTTTTTGATGATAAATCTGGCTCAGGGCACCCAAGGCACATTGGAAGTATTGATCCTTGCTGTGATGTTGCTGAAGTAGTGAATGGTATGTATTCTCCGATCCTTAATGTTTTTCTTTATGGTCATTGTTTATATCTGATTGCAAGCAGTCTGGGTAACCAACATGTGTGATACTAGATGCTCACTATTTCTTACTGAAATAGCTGAAAGCAGTCTATCAAAACATAAGTTTTTGTAGGACAGAATTTAAAATACAGAGTAGCAGTAAAAAAAGGTGTTGGAATTAAGGCCTATCGAGTGATAAAGTTGTCTTGTGCTGTTGAGATCAGCCTTACCTGCTGATAGATAACAGATGCATCTACTTTACTGAAGTACCAAACTGTACTGGAGATTTTCTCACGCTCCAGTAATTGCCTGTTCATTCTCTGATTTTAATGTATGCAGTGGATGCAATGTTACCATTTCTTTGAGACACATGCAGTTAAAAAAAATCCTATTTTGCAGTGCATTAGAATGATTTTCTAGTGTTTGATGTTACACTTCACATATTCTATTTAACCAAATATTTCAGATGCTTTTGAGAGTTCCAAACTGTTATGTGACCAGTATTACTTAACATCTCCAGAACTGAAGCTTACTCAAGTCAATGGTAAGATGAGAGATTTTGTCTCTTTTTCTATTGGTTGCCAAACTGCTGCTTTCACTGAATCAAAAGGCTTTCCTTTTGATAGCTGTAATGGTGCATACCAGTTGATCTGTGGGCTAGTTTATTTTCTATTATAGACACCTCATTTAATTTCCTGTGTTAGAACTCATATATCATATCTTAAACACTAGATTTCCTGAGTATGTATGAATTGGACAGAAGTAATATTAACCTGCATGTAAAACAACATAAGTTGCTAGAGAGGAGCTCTATATCTGAGATGAGGAAGTGGGGCTACTGACTGAAATGCTGGTTCTGGTCCAAGCTGCCTGCATGTGTTTGATCTCGGGCAGTCTGCTTAACCTATGAAAACCTTTACATATGAAATGGAATCGATACTCATATTTTTCAGTTTGTTTCACAAGAAACTGTTACTAAGCAAGTGGCAGTTATAATGTAAACATTCTTAAGATTAAGAGTTTGCTTATCTGGGGGGGGACAGGACAACAGGACACAAACTGAGATTTGATTTATTTTCTTGTTTGCTTTGCCATACAGTTTACTTAGTGCAAAATTTGGATACAATACAGAAAAGATTCCATCACCTCTATAAAAATTTATTTTTCTCTTCCTTTAGGAAAAATTCCAGGACAGCCAATTAACATTGTGTACGTTCCATCTCATCTTTTTCACATGCTTTTTGAGCTCTTTAAGGTATGCCAATATAAACTGTTTTTTCCCTCAGTAATCTGAGTTGGAGCATCAATACTTAAAATCTCTAGCTAGATCTGAATGAAGTAAAGCTTTGCATAGGATAGTGAGATTTCTAATTTATTATTATTATTTGGAGAAATAACTGTGGCAGTTGGGAAAGGAACAATTGCAGTTTGTAGGGGAGTATTTGGACACTTCTGTGCCATGGTAAAAGGGAGAAGAAAAGGGAGAGAGAGACAGTAAAGTGGAATGTGGGGTTGTGACCACCACTAGCTTTCTGCTTTTAGAGATTATGCCTGTAGTGAAGGTTTGTACTGGTGCCTTTTTCTGTGGAGTGGGTGATGCATCCTGAAGTAGTGAATGGTGGTGAACTAATGTGCTAACAACATGGGGTGCAGAATTCTGTCAGCCTTTAGCAAGTGCTAAACTCTGCTCTTCTCTGGAAACCTTCTGGCTTTTAAGGGAGTATTTTTAATTTCATTTACATTGTCTGAGTTATGTTGGGCAAGAGCAGTGTAATCTTTCATTCATAGAAGAGTCTTGGTTATGTACAGTCCCTTTTAGGTACAAGACCTCCACTGCTCCTGGTACGCTAAATTGTTACGTGTGTTCCTTGGAAACTAGGCACTGATAGGAATAGGGGGTAACTGTGCTCAGACTCTGTATAACAGGGGTATGATTTTAAGTGCATAGATCCAGCACACTCCAGTAATGGTAACCTTTTTTCCATAGAATTCAATGAGGGCAACTGTTGAATTCCAAGAAAACAGTCCTTCCCTTTCTCCAATTGAAGTGACAGTGGTTCTAGGAAAAGAAGACCTGGCAATTAAGGTATCTTGTTGGCCTCTTTCAGTATGGACTTAATGTAATCTTTACGATTGCATATGCTGCAGGAAATTCTATTAAAAGAGCTTCCAGCCTCTGACAATAGATGAAAGATAATATGCATGAGCATTTTGTTGAGAGCATTTTGTTGATAGCCTTCATTTAGCACAATTACTTAACTGAAAAATAATATGCTACACAACAAATGCTTGCATTTATTACTATTGGAAAGCTTTGTTCAAACGAGCATTTTAAATAGCATTCCTAGTACATTACTTGTACTTAATGTACTTAACTTTATTGTCTCTTAAATCAGATCTCAGACAGAGGAGGTGGTGTTCCAGTAAGGAAAATTGAGCAGCTGTTCAGCTACATGTATTCTACAGCACCAAGGCCAAGGATGGATGATGGTCGAAATACCCCTCTTGTAAGATATTTTCAATACCCACATTGCTAATAAGGTTGCTGTAAGTGTTGGACAGATAAATAAGGAAATGCTATGTCCATCCTACTGCTCTGTGGGGTATGCAAAGATTATTGAGCCTCATAAATATGAAATGACACTTTCTAAAACAGATTATTCATATCTAGCTTAGTGGACAAAAATATGCTTGTAAAGGTACAAAGATGAACATTCCAGCATGAATCTAACCCTGTTTTTTTCCTTATATTCCAATTACAGTAATTTATTTGGTTTTCAGTCCCACTCAGTCCTCAGATTTACTATAAATTATGCTACCTTTATGGAGGCAAGCACAACTAGAGTAGGCTTAGAGTATTGTTCATCTATCAGCAGCAAACTCCTTTTAGTAATCAAGCTGTACTAGCAAAAACGGGAGGGATAATAGAGAAATGTAATGTGTAGAAGTGGGATATGTATATAAACCACTCCCTCTTCCATGGAGATAGGGTTGTTTTTTGGGTTTGTGTTTTGTTTGGTTGTTTTTTTTCTCTGTTGTAGTTCTGTTGTTTGGTTTTCTGTTAGGGTTTTTTTATCGTCAATTTCAATATTCAGTATGAAACTAATAATTTTTAAGAGGAACTACAAAAAAATTTGTAATGGTTTAAAATTTCTGAACACTGTTCAGCTATTTTAAGTCATAAGAGCTAGTAAAGAAATAAATTTCTCTTGTCCTGTCCATTATTTTTAGGCTGGCTTTGGCTATGGCTTGCCAATTTCTCGTCTGTATGCTAAATACTTTCAAGGAGATCTAAATCTCTACTCCATATGTGGTTATGGAACAGATGCTATTATTTACTTGAAGGTATGTATTTTTATTTGGTTAAATAAAAAATAGCTATCATTAATGCAGTGATGTAACTATTCAGTATTATTTTAAGGTAAACAAATTTTCTGCTCGTGAGTTGAAAAGGTCTCATTTTTATTAAGAAATGCCAGCAAGATTTGTAACTGGTATTTAGAATTCAGAAGGTCCCTTGGATTTAACTAGTCTAATTGAAAAACTACTAGAGGCCTGTTAGTTTTTAGATTGTGTTAAGATGTGTTAGAATGGCTCGTGGAATACAAAGTTCTGGGACTAAGTGAAGTAACAAAAAGATGTGAGCAACAGATCTGGTTTCTTTACTCTTGTTTTTTACTCAAACACCCAGAAAGTCTTTATAAACTAATCCTTAGAGTCTAGTACTCTGCTATATGGTAGATGTTGAATAGGACCTGTATAGGAGATTCACTCATCTTGGAATACCTGGAACATAACATGCACTGCTGTTTTTATAAGTAAACTGGAGGAAAAAAAAGGAATACATATGCTTTTGTCTTTGTGGGCTTGCTCATGGGAAAGACTTACTTTGAATTTCTTTATAGTAAATGAAAAACATAGTTCCAAGCACAGTGAAGCACAGAGAATTAGAAATGTAATGTCACATCTTTTCCTTTTGTACTATTTAACAATTTCCCAGTAGAATATGATTTATTCTTTTAGCTGCAAAATATGAAAGTAGGAACAAAACATATTAAAATATTTTTCTGGAAATTTGTAAATTAAAGTTCTTTTCCACATATTCCAGACTATCTTGAAAACAGGTTACAGGGAAACTCTTAAGGCCTATAAAAATGTGTAAATATGATTTGATGTTATGGCATTTATCCTGCCAAATCATCCAAAGCAAACATAGATACTGACACACAAACTATTGCATCTATTGTAGAATTGTTTGTGTAAATAATTTTGTAGTGTTGCTGCTTTTTGCAAAGTGCCATTATTGAGAGGTGGAAACCAAGTAACTTTCTTCCTTCTTGATTTTTTTTTTTTTTAGGCTCTATCAACAGAATCAGTAGAAAAACTCCCAGTTTTTAACAAATCTGCTTCCAAGCATTACCAGGCTACCTCAGAGGCAGATGACTGGTGTGTCCCAAGTAAAGGCCCAAAGAATGTATCGGAGCAGAGTGCGGCTGTCTGAAGAAAAGTTGGTATCCAGGCACCCAAGGGGATCAAGCTGGCTTTTCAAAAAAGACTTGTGTTTGGAAGTATTCATCTACCTCCAAACAAGCAAATTCTGAAGTTTCAGGACTGGCAGAAGAGAAGATAAGGATGTTATAGCCTAGGCTATATGCACTGACTATGAAACCTTGCTGTGGACTTCAGGATGATGAAAATAGGAGCATATATTTCTTTAAAGAAGAGATGTGTATAGAGGAGAATCAGACTATCTTTTTTTTTTCCTCTTCTTTTGATCAAAGACTTTGTGGTAGAGGTGTGCAATTTTTGAGTCCTGTTTAATGCTTGAATTTGGAACACTGATAAGTGTTAGTTATGCCAGTGTATATTTTTCCCCTAGAATAGTTATAATAAGTTCCTCTTATACAGAATTCTCAGGTAGATAGGTAACACTGTACTTTAAAGTTGTATGTATAACATTTGGAAAAGATGCACTTAACATGGCAGTATTGCAGCAAGATATGAACAGCATTCAAATACAGCCTGATGGGAAGGGAGAAAGCCCTGGGAGGTAGATGTTTTCCATATATAAGGAGGTCCTGGTTAAAAAAAAAAACAAAAACAAAACCAAACACCAAGACAAAAAAACCCCAAACAACCAAAACAAAACCAAACCCAAGAAAACCAGTACTCCAGTAATAATTCTTATGTGATACCTTGCTCTGTGAGTTACACTGCTGTTTGGTTTGAAATATTTTTTTGTGAAGCTGTTAATGGGAAACTAGCCAAGTAAGGAAGTAAGGCTCCTATGCATAAGGTAACTGAAGGAAATCGGGATATTTTAGAAAGCTACTGGAAAGAACTGGAAATTTGGTTATAGCAGCTGTAAGGTTAGGCTACATTTAACCTATACCCCTGCACTCCAAAAAGCATGTGCCAAGTAAGTCAGTTAGGATTTTCCAAGAACATGCAAGTTGAACAGAAAGGCTTTGGTCATCTGTATTATGTAAGCATGATGTGGGAAACAGTGTGGATAAAACATGGCCTTATTGCTCCTTTTTGTCATGCTATTAGATCAGTGGCTCAGTACACCAAAACAAAAACCGCCTATCATCTTGGCCAAATTTGTATTGGACCACACCAGCTTAGAGAGGTACCTGGGGATTCTATACCCTGAAAGCTGTGATGAACACTAAAGGTCTGTTTGAAAAGTTTTTTGGGAAGAGTGGTATTGGAACAAGACTATTATTCTAAGAGCTGTTCAGTGCAATGAAAGGGCTTAGGAAATAAGTTTCAAAATAATGGGCAGCACTGAAAGCTATAGAGTAACTTTTATGAACAGTAAAATAATGCGGAATAGTCACAGGAACAGTGCCAGTGGGAGAGAGCTGTTGGGAAAATGCTCCATTCTTAATAAGCTTATTTCTTTTCTATATTATTTATGCATTTTCCCCTTGTAAGCAAGGTAAATTTAATAACAGAATGTAAGTTGAACTATTGTACATTGCCAAACTGTCCAGTCAGAGTTCATTGGGACTGTATTACGTTAGTTGAATTTTTTTTTCACTAATTAGCACGTTATCTTAAGTGTATGTCATCCTTTGCAAGAAGTTGCAAGTACAGTATTTAAAGTATCCTGCTTAGTTGTATGACAACTGTCTAAAAAATAGGTGTTTGTTGGACAGACCGCCACTCCATACTATATCAAACATTGTTAACAGGAACAAGAGAAAGCTGGAACTACTTACCCAACAGGAGTCCTCTTGGTATAGATTTCTCTATCAACAATAACATAGTATTCTGATACACTTAGTTTCTTTTAAAAACTAAATTTAGAAGCATTGGTGATACCTACTGAAGTCATTATGCTCAGTACTGCATCAAGGCTGTTTTTATCCCAGTAAATAAGCTGCAGTCACCAAGTGTCACCAGATCATATATTAGAGCTCAGCTCAGTGAATTGAAAGGGATAATAGAAATATTTTTGTCTAGAATATACAGGTGTGAAAAAGCTGCCTTCACTGCCATAACATACTTGAGTATGTATTGATTTTTGTATTGAATGCAAGGTCACAAAAACATACCTAGGTAGTTGTCAAGTAAACACAAATTATACCTCTGTCTGCACCTAGTAATGCTTGGATGCAAGTTGTGATCTGGTGGTACACTGTACATATATAACAGCTGCAGTTACTCCAGGTAGCATCTGTATCTTTGATCTCAAAGCAACTGAAGCACATGGGTGCTCTAAACACATCTGTAATGTTGCTTGCAGAGAGAAGCTGCAGAACACATTCATGATGCAGACAGAGGTATGTATAGCACTTAAACCCACGTGGAATCTCTGTAGTAGTTAAAATTATTTAAGGGCTATCTACGTAGATAATACAGTACCTTTTAAATTGTTTACTGACCTTTTTATTCCTGAAAGGAGAGCTGTAGTTTTAAGCCTTTTACTTGGATGTAGATGTTGATACAATTTTGTAATAAAGTCTTCTAAATGGTTGTCTAGTACCTCTTATTTTCTTCTAAAGACCCTAGTGCAAGCAAGGGCCTTTTTTAGGTCTTAGACAGAGGTGAGCAAAGCAACTTTTATACTGTGTCAAATACATCCATCAGTGGAGAGAAACACTGAAATTAAGACTTATACTTCATGTATCTGCTGAGAGCTTGGGTAGTGCCTAAAATCAGTGCATTGCCTCACCCATCTCCTTATTCTTCCTAGTTATGGTGGCATTCATCTTTGGAGATGAGATCTGAGAATCTTTCTCAGTGCACATTTTACCCTCTAAAATAGCCAGGTTTTGTTCAGCTATAAAGATTGTGAAAATTCACCACTAGCTTTATATAAATAAAGACTTCCCTCTTGCAGGTTATATTTAAGAATTTTTTTTTTTTTTTCAGACCAAATGAAAGCCTTTCTACCAGCTCTGAAGCAATGGGACAACTGGCTTTTAATAGCTGATTTGTAAGAGAATAGTAGTTAGCAGATGGAACAGACCATGTCATGATAAAACAGTCCTGTTCAACTGGTTCTTTAGCAGACTTGTGTTTGCCAGAGAATGCCCTACATCTCCCTTAATTTTAAGAAGATAGAGTAACCATAGAAATGTGTGCAGGTGCTTTACCTGAAAGAGAAGAGGTGAAAACCAGCCAGACTCTGGGTGTCTGGCAGCAGATCTGCAAGTGACAGCCTTCTGTACTGAGTTTCCCCTTCTTAACAGTGCCTTTTCACCAGTGGTGCTAGGGAAGCAGGTCCGATGGTGTAAACTTTAAGCATTTTGAAATTGCAGAAATGTAGCTCTCTGACATATGTAAGTATGTCAGATGTACATGCTGCACATGAAAGCCAGGTGTGATGTGGCTGGGGCAGGGTCCTACATGACTTGTGTGGCCCAGGCCAAGCACACAGCCCCAGCAGGCAAGGCATGGTCCCTCTGCAGCATGGTGCTTAGAGGCCATCAGTTCCAGCCAAGCTCCTGCTGTACAGAAGGCTCCAGAAGTTGAAATGTTTTTGGTTTTTTTCTCCTTGACTTGCACAAACTCAGTGAGTGACAGAGGCTATGCACCCAGCTCCTGATTCAGCAAAGCACCAGAGGTATGGGACTCTTAACCGTGGGACGTCAGAGGTTCACTGAAATCAGCAAGTTTACTCATGGCTAAATGGCATTCTGGTTTCACAGAGATAAGCAGATACTGCACTTCACCCCCTTTGCCCCCTGGTTAGGACCTTACAAAGCCAGATTCATGATGTCAACAAAAACCATACCAAATCACCCTGTGTTTTCTCTTCCAGATCATTAGCTAAAATACATAAACTGAATTTGTTACTGGTGCCTTGAGCACACATCCAGCTTAATCTCCTTGGAGCCTTGATAAGCAGTTGCTCATTATCATCTTTTTCCTATCACTTAACCAAGCTTTCAAATACACCAGACTTTGCCCTTAGCATGCAATAATGTCCTTCCCAGAGCATTATTACAAAACAAGCTTTGCTACCTTTGCTAAAAAACACTACTGGACTGGAATTTTTTATTTTTTCTCTTACAGTAGTGATGATCACTTGAGAGGATCACGTTATAAATGTCAAGAATTGTCTGTCCTTAAATTCTTCAGCAGTTTTGGCAAACACAAAGGAGAACTTGGCAGTTTGTGATCCCTCGGCTCAGCTAATTTGGAAGGGTGGGGAGGCTGAAGAGGAAGGGGCACACTTCTGGATTAACATCTTTGGGTTTGCATTCCCCAAAAGCTGACAACATAATTTTAGATGCCTATATTCCAGTGCTGTATGACAGGCTCTGAGGTGGCTTTGCACACCTGTGCTGGCATACACATTCAAGACAGAATGATGTACCCAGACAGATGCTGCTCCTCCTTGCAATCATCAGAAATAAAGGAGGACACCCTGGTAAGCAGTCTCTCGGTCAGTCCTGCGTCTCTCCACTCACCTCATCAGGATGAAAGGGCAGAAAATCCCCACGGGCAGTCTGAATGCTCCCCTGCAGTTTCAAATGCTGGATGGCAAAGCAAGGGGCTGGAACACCATCCTGGGTCTTCAGAATACTCTGAGGCTTCTTAATAATGCAATATTTTTATGGAAGTGGGAAAAAAACCCAAAACTTGTATGAGGTATCAGGAGTTGCTGCTCACCATTTCTCCTCAATATTTCTTCTGCAACTGTGAAAGAAAACCATAACAGTGTGCAACAAAATGACCAATGTAGAATTAGCTTTGCAGTTCCTAGTAGGAAAAGGCAAGAATGTATCTACCTAATTTCCTGCTGTGTGCGGGGAAACAGCCTTGATGAATGAGCCTCACACTGCCTTCCGGGAGTCATGTCCAGTTGAAAACCCAGACAGTCCTATGATGCAGGAGACACAACAAGAGGAGTGACCACCATTCCCACCATTTGAGGCTGCAGAGTATTCTCCTGGAAGGTGACAAGAGAGTTTCTAGTTTAGGACAGCTATACTTTAAGTTGTGTTAATATAATGCATCCAGATATGCCCTGACTGAAAGGCTCAAATAAGAAGGTTAAAAAAAAAAAATCATTGTTTTCATTGTTGTTTATAGGTTGAGGTTTCTGTCCTGTGTCCTATCAGGGAATTGGGTTTGAAAACCAAGAACCTTGGCATGGGATTTGCCCCACCACGTACACTATCTTATCATGACACTATGTACGTGTCTGTATGTATATGCCAAGGTGTGAGTTAGATATCTAAGCTCCCTCTGTCATCCCCACAGCTGATACATCCAGAGACCCTAGAAAGCTATCAGCTCCTCCTGAAGCAGACACCTACTTCTGGACAATTGAATAGCTCTCCTGTCTTCAATGTCAGAGTTTGACTGACTGTAAGGGTACCCTAGACACCTGGGGCACCTGCATTTAGATGGCTTCAGCTGTAAGATGGCCCCTAACTCAGTTACATAAAAATAGAGACCCAAAGCTATACGAGGAACTCTGGAGTACTTTGTCTATGTCTCATCTGTCACTCCAGAGACCAGAAATCTTCCACAGGTCCTTTGTCATGTCTGGCAGTCCCATGCAAACAGCTTGTATGGATGCTTTTGGCTTTCTCAAGTATCGGTGAATGTTTATGTTGAGACAAATGACTCAGATCCCCTTACTAGTTCTAGTGAGTTGTGGGACCCTGGAAATACAGATCTTGAAACAATTTCACTGCTGTGTCATTGCTGTCTAAGGTGGATAGGTGATGTAAGATCCCAAGAAATATATATTCTTCAGCAAATGCCAGTAGGATCATTGCAGAGGAATCCTACTGGCTGCTAGCACAGGTGTGTTAGCCTGAAGCTGTGCAGCTTGTCACCACTGGCTGCATTTCCCAGAATTTTAGGTCTGTCTGGATTTGGGGCTGGCCATGGTGCCACATGACCACAAGAAACAGCATGAGACTTATCACTTGGGGCTCTGCAGGGCAGCAGTGCTGCCTGAGAGCTCTGAGCCACGTTTACTTTGCCTGGGACACCCCAATACCAGTTTCTGGGCAGACCTTTTATAGCAAATTAGGAGCTAACTAACTAATGTCAATTGCTAAATGTCATGAGGCATACTGAGCCGTCAGATGCATTGAAAGCTCTTTTCTGAGTGTTTATCCTTTAGAGTTGTTTTCTCTTTCTAGTAGCTTTTCTGTCCACAACACTCCTGGTTGATCTTTAACAAACTAACTGGGAAATGGTGGAATACCTGGCAGGGATACTTGTCCTTTCCTCCAATCGCTGTAGTGTGCAGCATGATTAGCAATGTGCATTGCAAAGGGTATTGGTGACCCAGAGTCACTCCCCTGCTTACACAGGATATTACTGGAGGAATTCAACCTTCATGCAGGAGTGGATCAGACAGCTTATACCACTCTGGGTATTAACAGGTATGTGTCATTGCTTCACAAACCATAGGAAGCTGTTTGCTCAGGCATAAAACTTCATTTGTGTTGGCACAGAAGCACTTGTTTGTGCTTAGTTGGGGCCTGTTATAAAACCCTCTGAACTCACTGGACAACTTTCCCCTGCTTCTAATGAGCTTTGCTTCAGAATTTACACAAAAACATGATGAAGAAAGCTTCATTTTCAAGCTCTGACCAGGGGCATCCTTAATTTTTCATTATTCATGTTATTTGTGCAGATGCTGAGAAACCTACAGCTGGTCCACATCCCTTCTTGTGCTTTGCCTCCATGGCCTTGCTCTCCTGTTCCTCTGTTCTTTCTACTCCTACTTCTGGTACCAGGCTATGCACAGTCTGATTATGTCTTCTGTAGCTGAAGGGTGGGAACAGTCCTTCAGAGGCATGTTGCACTTCCAAAAGTTTTTGATGATGTTTCAAGGCCACTGGATGACCAGTTCACTTGAGAAAAAAAAATCATAGCACCTTCTGTATATTCACAGGCTTTTGCCTTTTGAATGGCAACATCCATGTCAGAACAGCTGGGAAAATGACAAACTATTCACTGGGGCACCATAAATTGATGCAGGCAGACCTTGGAAATTATATTACAGAGATTAGTATTCAGGGCTGACCTAAAGAGATGTTTTCATCCTTCTCCAAAGAGTTGTTCTTGTCTTCTCCTTTGCTCTGCAGCAGAATGACATTCTCCATCTATGAGCATTGATGTTAAAGGAGAGGATGTGTCTTGACTTTAAATCTGCACTACTGCAGTCAGACAGATCAGAGAACTGCAGATCGTCCTGGCTCTTCCCAGGAATGAGCAACCCACTGCTATAGGAAAAGCGAGTTTGGGGGGACAAGGTCTACCCTCAACATCACGCTTTCTCAGAGGGAGCTATTTCCTTTTACAAGAACAGAAGAAAGATTCCAGCAAAACTGTTGACAATGTAAGGCTAAAATAAATGCTGTCACCATTTCTTTAAAGTATGTTAACACGGGAAATGTTTGGGGGGATTTTTTAATGTAAACATTTCTAGCAGAATAGCAGTATATTAGTGCACATTATGTTATACTTTCACTTATTTTATTTTTTTAATAATAGATTCAAGCTGTTATTTAATTGTTCTTATTTTTATAGAATATGGAATACAGAATACAGGTAATGGATCAATAGCTTGTCTGAGTACTTCTGCTGATGTTCACTGTTCTCTTCCGTAATGAACTTCTAACATAATCTAAGCCTTCATTTTCTTTTTCAAGTGATTTAAAAAAAGTGTAAGATAATGTAGGATCAACATTTTAACCAATGTCAATGATAAATACTACAGTAGTAATAGTTCATCTTTAGACATCACACCACATCCACTGAAAACTGTGACAAGCTTCCCCTCGACACCAGTGAACAGTGGACAAAGCGAAATGATTTGAGCTTCTGATCAGTAGAGGAGACACAAATACTCCTGAAAGTCTCTAGAAGACAATGAGCAAACTAATTCTTACCTCGTTCAGAGTGCAAGACCAGACAAGAGGCCAAGCTCATTGTGTTACCTGCCATGCAGTCTGCAAGACAGTACATGTTGTGCTGGAGGAATTTACAGTCAAGTGACACACCGAGGGGAGGAAGAGGAGTATGTGACATATATATAGATATTCAAGATATGTTGAACAGAAATGTGTATATGCACATATGGCTAATTTAAAGGTACTGAACTGTCTGTCAGCTCTTACTTTAACCCTATCCCCCCACAGTGCAATGCTTATACTGGAAAACCTTGAGCTCCAAACACCCTAGACCAGAAGGAGGTCAGCTCTCAACCTTTCTGTTCAAGCCAGGTAAGACCAAAATTCCAGGTCCATGCTGGGGAAGTCTGTCTGAAGAGATGGTGTCTCTGAAATGTGCATCCCTGTTTGGCAAAGTGAGCAGTTTGTCCTTGTGTCCCCAGTCACTGAGACCTTGGCTGGGATAAAGGGGTTTTGCTCATGTCAGGAAACAGAAGGACAGGACTCTTTAATGGCAGAGAACAGTGACCAGCCACAGCTTGTGCTCATTTCACACAGCTGAAGCTTTTTTAAAAAAAGGATTACCAGTGGCCAAACCCCGAACAATGTGAAGACCTGCTTCAATACAGCTTGAAGATTATTCCAGCTGTTTGGGGCTGGGAGCCTAAAAAAGTGATGCTTGCCTCCTATAGTCACTGAAGCTCCAGACGCTTGGACATGAATAGGTTGGTTTAAGCAGAGGGCAAACTGGCAGCCAGTGCTAGATAAAAGGACACAAAGCAGTGCTGTAAATAAGGAGTGAACGATTATAAACCTTAAAAATACCCTTCAGGAAGCACATGTCTGCTGTTCAATTGCTAGCTGCTGTCTCTTTTGTTCTCCTTACAGCTTTCCATCTTTTTTTTTTTTTTTTTTTCTTAAGGACAAACACTGGCTAAGTATACCACAGGGCTTCCTCTGGTCGGCTTGGGGCCGCAGAAAGCAGTAGTGCCTCTTGGTGGTGTTCTAACAGCCTCCGAGTGAGAGGCAGGGAATCCACAGGGACAGCGTGTTCCCCGCTGGCTGCACCAGGTGCTTAAAAACGTGTTCATGTCGAGTCAGCAAGAGCTGCCCAGGCTGGTCACGCCGCTGCTCTCCCTCCCTTTCAAGGCTGCTGGAAGGAGCAATGTCAAAGTTCAAGTCCACGTTCGAGTCTGTTCCAGGCACTGCCTGCAATTTGCTCCTGCCTGCCCAAACCCACTTACCTGCCATCTCACCTGGACACCCAGCTCACCTGTAAATGAAGGGAAGCCAGGGCTGACTCTCTCCCCCTCTTCCTGCCCGGTGCAGGGAAGGGCAGACCTCCCTGTGCTTGAGTGGGTGGCAGCGAATGGGAAGGATTTGGTGCCATTTAATAGCAAACCCTCCCACACTTGACGCATGGCAGGGTGACAGAATACAGTGCCCCAGTCAGCTGAAAAAGGAGTCCTCCTTCTTGACCTTCTCCAGGCAGGATGCACCCCCTGACAAAGCTCTTGAGAGGATGGAAAAGTGATGTTATGGGGACACCAAGAGCATAGATTAGGTATGCCCCTGAAGCACAGAGGTTCATGAGAGCTGGGGACCACAATGGCTGTAGTACAGTGTGCCAGATACCAGTAGAGTTTCAACCAGCTGGAAAGAAAAGTGGGAGAGTTAAATTACAGACGTCTGTGTCACCCAACTCTCTGCAGCTGTGTCAGGATGTCTCGGACACCTCCATCTGAAGCTTGTTAATGCCACAGGTCTGCTGGGATGGGGCTGTTCATTTGCCCATTGTTAAGATCTCCTGGAGTGCAGGAAAAAGTGTCGGGGATTGCCCTGAACTTGCAGCTGCTGCAGTGAGAAGCTGCTCTCCATGAAGGGGCTGCAGCGTCTTCTGGTGGCTTATGAGTCCTTCATGCCAGAGACAAGCCTTTGGGTGTGCCTGGAGGGGACGAGCGCACAGAAATGTTGACTGTGACAAAGTGGAGAGTCTTGTGTTCAAAATAATAGTCAGCTTCAAGTATCACAACTCAGTTGCATATTTTGCAGGTCACACTAGGCTGTAGTATACACTGTATTCCATCCACTCAACAGCTGTAAATTATACCATCAGTGTATTGACATATAAAAAATAAATGTTAAATATAAAAATGTATTACCATCTTTGTTTGCAGCTGGTTGAATCTCCTTTAGTTGAGAAGAGTTTGACTTTATTAATGTCTTATTTCTCTGTGTGTGTGCAGGTGCCTGTGCAACTAATTTCCCCCATTATTTTAAATGGGGCAAAGTCCTTTCACTATATATAAAAAAAATTATCCCAAACAAAAGCTACCAAAACCTACTGTTGTGGATTTATGATGGAGGGAAGGGCAGGGCTGTAGGAGAAATGGACCCAGATGACAGACTGAGGTCCATATTTCCAGCAAGGTATAGTTCAGAGCTGCTGGCTCTGAGAGGTGTGCTCACCACAGATATAGGCAGACAGCGTGCCATTGAGTTCAGGGCAGCTGCACACCTTTTCCCCAGTTACAAACTTGGAAACAGCAGGAAAGACTCACCAAAGGGTTGGCTCAGCTTTGGGAGGTAGATGTAATTCAACAGACTTCACTGCAACTGGGTCTTTAGGGTCAGTTTTACTCTGCATGGATGTTCAAAATACCTATATTACTTTTTGTCATGAAATGGCTTTGCCCTCACCACAGCAATGTCTCTGTGCTCTCCAGCATGCTGTGTGCTTGTAGTCAGCCCGGGCACTGACCTGCCTGTCAGCAATGCCTCCCTTTTCATACTGCATGAACCAATGCCCATATATTTATAGGGCACACAATTCTGTCTCCTCCTTTACAGCACATTATTATAAAGTAGACATTCTGCTAGTACTGCTGCTCTTTTGTTCCTGTACCTTGTTCCTCTGATCTTAGCAGTTATTTATTCTTAGTCCCTGACCAACCAGTGGTTTTTGTAGGGGTTATCAGAATAGGTAAAGAACCCTATTCTTGTCTGGATTCAACCCTCTTCCCTTCCACAAATAGTCAGCAAACTTATGGCTATAGTGAGGCAGTGCAACTCCCCACTGACAGTTACTATTGACATAATCTAACTCAGTGCTAACTGCAGCACCAATATCCTAAGCAGCCACATCAACTGCACTGTTACAGGGCTAAAATGTGGTGTGATTCTGCCACTAAGCAGAAGTGGCTGATACCAGCATCCCTAGCCAGCCTCAGCATGAAAGAACAGCACTGAAGTTCCTCAGTGGTATAAAAATCATTACCTGCCCTGCTGTCCTTGTTTCAAACACCTTAATTGTAATTTAGCAGCACTCCACAGGGTGCCTGTGCAAGGTAAAGGGCAACATGAAGCTGCCACATGCTAAGAAAATGTTAACTGTGTATTAAAATCAAACAGGTCATTGGAATCCGTGATATCCATTGTCACCTTTCCACTTAGTGTCTTACGAAGCTTAAGACGCAATTGGAGAAATAGTCAGAAACAAATTTCTGAGCAGCCAACCAATTTCATCTGACAGGTGCTGTATATAGCAATCTTTTCTGACCCATTCATCTGCTATACCAGAGGTCCCTGCCGTTCTGCAAATAGAGACTATGGTAGATCTTTCCACTACTTTAATATAATTCTTGGGGAGGTTAAGGTGTCAGATGCTAGCTAGGCTTTGGCATCTCTGCTAATAGCATGTTCTGCACTGTCATTTAGTAGAAGAGAAAACCCTAGGGAGTACAGGGAAATTCTACTGCCATATCCTGAAAGTAAATGGAAATATTGCTGTGTCCAACCCACCTATATCTTGTAGCATTTCAGAAAGACAGCATCAGCCCTTCAAGAGCCCTGCAAACCTTCCAGTGCACTGAAAACCTTGTATGCCCCTTCGGCTTCTCAGAGTTTAATAACAGTATATAAAAGCATAGGCCACCCCAGACTGTTTCAATCTTCCTTCCAATCTTAAAGATTGAACTCTTGTATGTTTAATTTAATGGTACTTGTCCCATGAGCAAAATCTGCTGCCAAAAGCGTCAGTGCATTTTCAAAAGACATTCTTTGATTATGAATGAGCCAGGCCCCTGTGATCATTTTAATTGATCCAGTAGTGCTTGCAGCTAAAAGTAAAGCTGCCACCTCTCATGGCAGAACAGACCTTTTCCCCTACCCTCCAGTATTTGTGTCCCTGACACTTTATGAAATTAGTCATCAGTCTTTCTGAGTCTGGGATATTTATATAAATTCATGGGCACAGAAGTTAACTTGAATGAAGAAGAGAAATGTTTTTTCAAAATGGTAAGTGGTTTTGAATAGGTAAAA
>JANIJG010020492.1:43079-82118 GCA_024611175.1 Megaceryle torquata
AGACCCACACGGAGCCACCAGAATCAAAACCATTCTGTTTTCATGTAGTGAGGAGTTTTGGTCCAAGATCTTACAAGATGATGGGGAGAGCCTTATCATACTACATGCAGCCCTAGTGACAATGCCATGTAACAGCATGAAAAGGGATGCAGGCAACCCATTCCCTTTCAAAACAGTAAGGGCAGAAAGATATGGGGATCCTGGCTGCCTGTGCAGGAGGCCCCAAGGCCTTATAGTTTGGTCTGGGCTTTGAACCTTATAATGCAAACTCTTCTTAATGCAATTCATTATGAGAAGAGCAAGGGATTTGGAACCAGTATCCCCTTGTGCTAAAAGTCCCAAAGCTGAGTATTGCTGACATTTGTCCAAGCAATAGACTCTCATCAGGGAGCTTGTTTTTGGAGTCGAGGTGGGTGACATTGCCTGTTGAGTATGATCTTAAAGTACCAGTAACAATCACAGTAACAAAACACATATCATGCTCTAGGATTAGTCTGTATGCAGGCAGTTGCTGGTACTTAGAATCATAGAATGCTTTGGGTTGAAAAGGACCTTTAGAGGTCATGTATTCCAACCACCCTGCAGTGAGCAGGGACATCTTTAAATAGATCTGGTTGCTCAGAGCCCCATCCAAACTCACCTGGAATGTTTCCAGGGATGAGGCTTCCACCACCTCTCTGGGCAACCTGGGCCAATGTTTCATCACCTTCATTTAAAAAAAAATCTTCCTTATATCTGGTCTAAATCTACTCTCCTTTAGTTTAAAACCACTACCCCTTATTCTGTTGTAACAGACCCTGATAAAAAGATTGTCCCCATCTTTCTTATAGGCTCTCTTTAAATATTGAAAGGCCACAAAAGGGTCTTGTGGCAGGTGTAGCCCACCCCCCCAACAGACAAACAGACAAAGCAAACAGGGTGCGCTGGAGTAATGTGGCACCTCAGCCAGAGCAGTTTGACACTTCAGCCATGAAGCTGCACCTCCTGGTGCTTAACTAGCACCTCAGGCTCTGGACCCCTTAGTAAACAGGCTCAGGATCTGCTCTTGTCCCCTCAACCAACCAGTATGACCACACTGCACCCTTGACTAGGGCATAACTGGGTCCTACCTAAGAGCCAGAGGAGCTGGCTCTTCACAGAGCAGCAGGCCTGGCAGTCAGACCCTCCCCTTGGAAATGCCATCCAAAGATATTTCCATGGATTGAGGCAGTCTCTGTGGATTGAGTGAGCCCCATTAGGTGAGTGGTGTCTTGGGCACTCTGGTGTGGGAGGTTTCCCCTTGATGAGTGTGTGCCTATTTCAGTTCATCTTTCCTTAAGGGTTAGGAATCAGTTGTGTAGTAGTTAATTCCCAACAGGCATCTGAACTTGTGTTTGGTCAGAAGGAGTGCTGGGCAACTTTGGTTGCAATAAACCCCATTTTGGATAGCGGCTCCTGTTTGCTTTGTGGGTGCCTCCATGACAGGTCTCCTTGGAGCCTTCTCTTCTCCAGGATGAACAACAACTCTCTCAGCCTCTCTTCACAGAAGAGGTGTTTCAGCCTTCTGATAATTTTTGTGGTCCTCCTCTGGATGCACTTCAATAGGTTTATGTCCTTGTGCTGAAGACTCCAGAGCTGGACACATTATTCCATGTGGGGTCTCACTAGAGTGGACTAGATGGGGAGAATCACCTCCCTTGACCTGCTGGCCACGTTTCTTTTGATGCAACCCAGGATATGGTTGGCCTTCTGGGCTGTGAGTGCACGTTGTCAGCTCATGTCCAGATTTTCATCCATCAGTACCTCCAGGTCCTTCTCCGCAGGACTATTGTCAGTGTCTTCATCCCCAGCCTGTATTGATACTGGTAATTGTCCCAACCCAGGTACAGGACCTCATGACGTTCACATGGGCACACTTATACAAAGCCACCTTTGTGGAGAAAAGACCTACTCATCACATCTCTAAGCCTTGTGCAACCCTTATGGTCCTGATACTACTGTACAAAGTAGGAGGCATCTGAGAATAAATCCTTCCCGTCCTGCCACCAGCAGCACTGGGAAACTGGAGGACAAATGGTGGAAGTTTTAAAATCGTGTTGGCTGGAAGCTGAGCAGGGACTAATGAACATTTACTTTTTCATCTTCCAATGTCCTGAGTTCCTGCTTTGCAGTCTCTGCCTCCTCTTCTTAGCATTGAGCCATCAGGACAAGCAGCAGTGTTGGAAAGCTAAACCAGCCATGCTGTTTTGCACTCATTGTCCTAGTACCTAATAGCTGACAAAATATGAAAGACTTTTAAAGGTTTTGCAGGAAAATACAGTCCAGAACACTGTTAGACTTCAGTTTCACCTACACACTCTCTATGGATAAATTACTGGAATTTTGAGTCAATCTGGATACAGTCAGACATCAGGCACTAAGTTTAAAATTATTGCAAGAGCACTTTACAAAGAGGATCTCCACATTTCCATGAACAGATGAATAATGGCTCTGTGCTGGCCCACGGATACATCTAGAGTGTCCCTATGGACATAAATGGGATAGCTTCTTTTGTCAACAATGCATGTGGCTTAAGAACACCTCTTCATATACACCTCTTAAAAAGCACATGTGATGTCATTGCTATCCACTGAGAAGTTATTAAGGGAGCTGTGGGAAGGAGCTGCCAATGGGAAAGGGTAGTTCAGTCTTTGTGCCCATCTGTTCTTTAAGTATTTTAACAGGCTGTGAAATGCAGTGGAAATGTCTCAAACATGGCTACATCTCTACTAAGAAGCCAAATGGCAAAAAGCAACTCATTTCACAGAAGACACCAAACAACCCTGAAAATAATTTTCTGACATTGTAAGTCATGGTGATGTTCAAACTTACAGTGTAGGGGTGACAGCTTAGTCTCTCATTATTTCCAACTGCAGCCATCCAATCCACTGCAGCTTTGAAAATATAAAAGCACAATCAAGAGTTATATAATTGTATGAAATTTCAAGGCATCTGCACTAAGTCAGAATAATAAGACTGTGCATCCTGTAAATTTAATAAATGATGAGTTTATTATCATGTACCCCCATGCCTCACATGAGCAACCAGTACATGGGAATTGAATATAGTAAGAGAAAAAGAGAAAGAAATGGTAAAAGGTAACAAATAAGGTTTGCTTACTGTTGGTCTTTCTAACTCCAACAAAGAAGGTTTGCTTACTGTTGGTCTTTCTAACTCCAACAACAGAAGCAATAAAAGTGCATCAATCAGGTCTTTTTTTTTTTTTTTTTTTTTTATGTGATAGGGATGTTCTCCAGTGTTTTTAACAGCTTGCAAATTCCTATGACTATAATCAGCCTGATCCCACTGTGCTCCCTGTCAGATACCACAATGGCTATAATCTGGCACCTGCTTGGTACAAAGCTTGGAAGTGAGGCTGGGTGCCCATAGAATAAAAATTAAGCATGTTCACTGCAGAGGGGGAGGATCAGAGGGAATTTAGGAACACTGGTGACAGCCTTTTTTATTCTCTCTCAGCAAGACAGTCCTGACTATGACAGGTCAGAAAACGCTGCTATTGTTCTGCCTTAAACCTCCCTCTTCCAGATGCAGAATTTCACTTCCAGAAGCAGCCAGCATATGAATGTGTTCCAAATAAAATCAGCTACCTCCACCTCTTTCTTCTGGACTACCCAGCTTGCCCCAGTGACAGACTGTTCAGAAAGCAACAAATGTTTTCTTGCCTTGACCAGTTTGCAAATCCTCTTCCTCGTGCCTGATTTATATAGGTACATCACCTAAAAGAGCAGTGGCTTTAGACAACTCAAGCTTTTTTTGTCCTTCCAAATTCACTGCTTTTCCTCATTGAAGAATTCAATGGAACCTATTGACCTGAAACTGCCTCAGGTGATTGTTCTGTAGACAACCTGCCCCAGATCCTGATCGTTCTCCCTTGAAACCTACTGTAGTGTCTCTGATAAAGATATCTCTGTAGCTCCGTAGAAATGTTTTATCAGCTTAGTAAAGTACAGAGAACTGTATTACAACACCATTAACATGAAAAAGTATTTTCTCATGGTCTGTGTTGGCTTTGAAATTCTCCATTGGAACTGGAAACTGTTAAATAGCGATCTATGTTGCTGGCTAGCTAAACATAAACAAACTCATGAATTCTCTCCTAACACAGCATACAAGCTTTGTTTCATGAAAACTGAGATGAAAAGAAAGAGAAGTGATTTATAGCATTAAATAACCTGCACATTTCTTCAAGTGATTTTACTGCCACTTTGTAAGGCACGGAGGCACTGAACAGCTTGGCCACTCCTGTCCAGCTGCAAAGAGCCTAATGTCCTGGGGGTCTCTTGCAAAAGGATACCAGGAACAATGAGGACTGGTAGCTTCACAGACAGAGATGCAATGAGAAGTCAGGAGTTACCGATTGCCAGCTGTGGGCATGGCTCACCTCCCTTTTAACAAAGCCCAGAATTGTCAGGGTCTAAAAAATGTGGAACAGCACAGATGGATTGTATCAAACTACAAAAGTGAAGAAAAATGGGGTTTAACTGAGGTCAGCTCATACACTTGCCCTTGCTGGGGATACTTAGTGTGTGAACTATCCCTGTCCTGCATTTCATCCTCCTGGACTGGTGACAGTAGCTCAGTCAGGAGTAAAGGTTTCCTGCTGAGCAGAAAAACCAGTGCTGGCAGGCCCAAAAGCACAGAGCCTGCAAATCAGGTCTGTAACAACACAGCAAACACATTTTCATCTTGGAAACACCTTTTGGTTAAGGTGGGTTTTCTTTCCCCTGCACTTTCACTTAGCTGCCAAAAAATTAGGTGTGTAGTCCATGTTAGCAGGCTAGATTCCTTTGATAGTCAATTAAGAGGAGAGTTTGTATTCTTCCCAGATCTCATTCAACACCATCCTGAGGGATAGATATAGGGACATGTATAAATACAGCTGTGCAGGATGCCAGGGCAAGTCCATTCTGCCTGTGTTTCTTGACACAAGGATATGAATTTATCATCAGCCACAGTGAGAGTGGAAACAGAGACAGCATCTGCTAAAAGCTACCTGGGCAAGAATATCAACGTACAGAAATTTCAGTACTGCAGGTTTCAATCCTGTTCACATACTATTACTGATACTGGAAACAAGTCTTACAATTAAGGATGATTATGACAAAGCTTTATAAAATACAGAAATGTGTAGTGAACTAACATTGAACTGAGAATCAATCTACAGGAATACATGGAAACTACTGAAATCCTGTCTGTGGTCACGATTCAAAGAAGTTCACCTATTTCCTTCTGGGAAAGTATTTCTGTGACTCTGTTATATGTCCTATTTTTTGTCAGTATCCTTTCTTTTACTCCCAAAACAACAGCTGAAGAAAATGATAGTGAAATAGTATCAAAGGTTGTTCAGATTGAATCTAATGCTATCTAGCAGTTAGTGGAATAAATACCAAAGGAAGCAGCAGCAGCATTTAAGCTGGGCTGAACAAAGCATGGAAGTATGCATCCCCGTGTTTGCTTGGAGTGAGAGGCTTTTCCAGCTCTGCCTTGTCCAGTGCAACCCACAGCCTGCAGTCGTGATTCCTCAGTGCAGGGAAAGAGAGTGGCTGCAAAGAGAAATGGTAAATTCCAGACCAGCTTCAGGCTGGCCTGTAACTGTACAGAAGCGAAGGGATGTGTCAGAGTCGTGCCTGCATCTCCAGCACCTTGCAGAGGCATGCAGATCCACAAAGGGAGATTCTGATGTCCACTGTGCTGCAGCTCAATAAATGATTCCTTCTGGTTCCAGCAGCAGGTACTTCTTCATGGACAGGGGGATGGAGAGCAAGGGAACTCCTCGGTGGCACCTTTCTGACAATATCGCCCGAATTGCACATCTGCATAAATGCATGAGTGACCGTGGTGAATTGCTGCACACACTGAACAAAGAATTGTAGAAATCTTGGTGCCGCTGTGAAAAGACAGAAGTGTGTTAAAGCTGGTTTTCCTTCCCTCCCTTTCCCCTGCCCACATGCAGCCCTTGACAGAACATGGTAAAAAGCACCGACAGCCATTCTGTTCCTTAGGGGCACACCTAGCACCAGGGACTCGGTATAGCCAAATACCTGCACAAAATTCTTATGCTTGCCTCATGTATTTAGTGTGAATTTGGTAAGTGCATGGTATACTGATGGTATATCCATCAGTCTGAGGTGGGGACTCCTCTGTCGTGGTTACTGATCTAAACAGGCACTGCAGCCAGCTAGCTCCATGTCAGTGGACAAGTTAATCCTCTAAGTCTCCCTGCAGGGCAGCCAGGCAGCACAATGCCAGCCTTACTCGTCAGTTTGCTGGGGCTGCAAACAGCAAAGTACCTTTGGTCTTATCACCCTGGTGGCCTTTTAGAATAAATAAAATTACATCCCCATGAGAAGAAAAGTGCAGATGCTTACAAATTATGTTGCAATCAAAGAAGCAAGTGGAAAATACATGCGACTACATGTGGCTTGACCTTATTTTATAATCTTGCTACTTTACAGACTGGGTTACACATATTTTCAGATATACTTTCTGTATGTAAAAGTATGGATTTGCATCAACAGAAAATATTCTTCAATTTCCTATCAAAATCAGCAAATAGCATGCAAAAAAAAAAAATAAATTAAAATCTCAGCAAAGAAATAGAGCAACTGTGGACTTCTGCAAAGAAGAATTTTCAATATTTCAGATTAAAATTTTTGTTTGGAGAAAAATTATTATTCCTACTAGTAGTAGCTGTTGTTGTTACTATCAAGGTGAAAAAAGACATTTACCTTTTAATTTTCTATTCACACAGAATGATTTCTTTTAATTTTTTTCTGAAAAAGTCTAGCTAAAAAAAGCTTCACAGTTCCTCTAGCTATATATCTCTGCATTATAATATGAATAGAGTTCCCTGAACATTGCTGGTAATGTACAGCAGATATTGGTGTGTTTAACTTCAGCATTGATTTAAAATTTTAAGTATTAATTAAAAACTAGGTTTAAAATGGAACATTTGATCTATGAGGATTTCTGAAGTAAAGGGATAATTATACGAAAGCATGTCATTTATCCCACAGTTTTGCCTTCTGACAACATCTTTTCCTCTTTTATCTCTTATTTTTCATTTAAATTCTCATGTGTATTTATAACTAACCAGTCCTGCTCATAGAAACCCAAACAATGCAACACAACTTAAAGATGCATAGCCATACCTGTGTAACATGGTACTCTTAAAATATTTGTTGACTTAAAAAAATATAAATATACTCATTGACAGATCTGAAGAAACAGCAGTCACAGACAGAATCTTTGCACTTTCTGAGAGCAGGGACAGCTGAGCTCCCACATCCCCCTTGACAGGGTGTGCTCCAAAAGATGATGATGCAACAAAAATTTCTCAGAAATGTGTCTTTTGCCAATCAGCTTTTTTTTTTTTTTTTTTTTTTGGTC
Organism: Megaceryle torquata; assembly: GCA_024611175.1. Classification (NCBI taxonomy): domain Eukaryota; kingdom Metazoa; phylum Chordata; class Aves; order Coraciiformes; family Cerylidae; genus Megaceryle; species Megaceryle torquata. The sequence goes on from JANIJG010020492.1 coordinate 50,508, forward strand.
GAGTGATACTAAATGAAGAAATCACAAAGCCCCTGAGATGTTCTTCTCTTTAAAAAGTATCCTCACTTCTCTGTGGCTGGATACAGACAATGCAGACAGTAAGCTTGGATTTTACTTGGTTTCAAATCATTAAGATCTTACCTCAAATACATCGTCAGGTATGGCTGCTTTCCACTTAGATGTAGACTTGATGTGTTCATACGTGTTGATGACGATCTCCACAGCTCTAGGGTGGGAATGACAGGCTTGTAGCACCTGCAAGGAGGATGCACAGAAACTATGAGTACCATCAAGAACCTGGGGCTAGCCTGGATGCCTGGCACTGTGCAATCTCATACTGAGACAGACACAGACAAATAATTGTGAGAGGATAAGGTTGAAGATGCAAAAGAAATAAGCCCTGTCTATGCTACTTAGTGCAAGTACAGCAAGAAACCACAAACTAGCCCCCAATGGAGCTGTGCACATCTCAGCTGAACATCATACAGAAGCAGTGGATTAGATCTCCAGAGCAGTATAGCCTGCTGACAGGGTGGGCTTTATCACCAAAATTTGGAGATTTGGTTCATAGCTGAATTGAGCAACTCAAAACCAATCAAAGCTGTACACAATAGTCCCTGGTCATACAGCACAGGAACAGCAAAAAATCCCATCATATGAATGAAAAATGCATTGCTACAAGAAAATTTAAAGAAGATAGGGACATAACACAGCTCAGAAGTAAGGCTTCCAAGCCACACAAGGTGCCTGGAACAACATGATTTTGTCCCACACACTCACTGGGATTTCACACACAAAACTGCAGAACATCCTCATCCTACGTATTTTACAGAGGACAGATGATGGTTTGCAACAGGAGAAAGGTGGAGGCAGGAAGAGGCGACCCCAGACCTGTCTCTCAAACACACTCTAGGAGATTACATGTTGCTCTGTTACACACAGGGCCAGCTCATCCTGGGCTCAAGAGGGCACAGACAAAAGTTTGGCAGTTTATTCAAAGGCTTCTGGTCACTTGGCTTGTTAAAACTTTACATATACAGTGGAGAAGCTGCAAAATGTTGCTCAGGGAGAGGGATGAGAAAGAGTATGTCTCATACTCTGTCCTGACTACAGCAAACTTACTTAGTTGTCTGATAAAGTAAGACTGCCAGCTACTTCTGTCAGTGTCTTGGGCTTTGCTGACATTTAGAAATTTCTCACATTTCTGAATGAGCCAAAGCTTTATTGAGATCTATTTAATTTTGAATTGATTTTTAAAAGGTCACAAGTGACAAACTGAATCAACCGGTCTGATTTCCGATCTTTAGTAGAGGCCATGAAATATGCATTTCATATAACCTGTGTGAAGTCAGGTTTAACAAAGGCATGTGCTTTCTGAAATGAGAAAGTGAATCAGCTCTGAAAAAGTCAGGCTTGAACTAGCATTCAGAGTTTGGGGTTTCAGCTTGTTTAAGAAAAAAAGTGGGATCTGGGTCTGATTTCTGGCATTAGCAACTGTAATTTTACTTTAGTTAAATGAAACCATTCTTAGAACAGGTCAGCTCACAAGGCTTTGAGCATTCTGAGCCCACAGTTTAGAGGACTCCAGCAAATCCAGATACCACCAAATCCTGAAGTTTGGATGTCTCATCCTATTCCTGCTCAAGACATCACCTCTCCCCATATCCCTCTTGTACAAAGCCATGCTTAACCTTGTGGAACTGCAGAGGATATATCCTAGCTGCTCCATGATTCAGTAGTAGCTGGTAGCATATGTCAGGCTGGGCAGCTGGCCGCACAGATGTCACTTTTATGATATACTGTAGGGGTGCACAGCCATTGACATCCATGATGTTTGCTTCTGCTCCTGCCTCCAGCAGCATATGCAGCAGAACATGATCACAGTTCCAGGCAGCTTTGTGGAGTGGTGATTTGAAATCCTCATCACGAGCATTGACTTCAGCCTTATAGTCTAAGAGCATCCGACAGGTAAGGTGGTGATCTGAGCTGTATATCTGATCCTTATAGTGCAGGGCCCAATAGGCTGCACAGGCCAGGGGAGTCTCCATGTAGGCATTGAGAGCATCAACGTCTGCACCTTGTTCCACATAAAAGGCCACAAGTTCTGGGATACCCAGACGTGCAACAGTGTGCAGAGGAGTCTCCTCATCTTGGTTGTTTGTTTTTATGTTCACATTTGCTCCTGCCAAAGAAAGAAGATGGGAAAAAAATGAATGCAATGAAATCTTGGTTGAGACATCACTCTGCTTGAGCCCTGCTATGAAAGAAGGTGAAGGTGGACAACTGGCATGAAAGACATATGTGGAAACACAAATAGCTAGGGACATGGATCCTGCGTTTCTTAAGCCTCCGGGAAACCCTTAGAATCTTCAGGTTTTTGGATCCAGCTTCAGACATGATATCTTGGCCCCAAGCTGTCAGAAGATTTTATCTGAACCCTCTGTTTTGCATGAACATGCAGGTTCAAACCTTTGTGTAAGATGCTTTTTCCTATAAATTAAGAATTGAAGGGCAAATGAGAGCTTTACTCCAACTCCGAAGAATAGCTCTGCTCACGTCTACACCCCGAGAACACTTTCCTGCAGCACCTCACTAACCTCAAGCCTGGAAGAAAGGGCATTTTGTTACAGATTCATAGATGATATAAAAAACCCCAACCCACTGCCGAAGTCTTCAGCTGAGGGTCTGGAGCCTGTTTTCAAGCTGCTCAGGGCCCCGTACCGCGCCTCTGGGTGTGCCGAGCGGCTTCGGCAGCTGAAGCAACAGCACCATCTACTGAGCAGCGACGCGGGCGGTGGCGGGGGAGAGCCAGCCCCCCGGCCCCTGGCCCCGAGCGGGGGCTGCCCAGCGCCCTCCTGCCGCAGCCCGGCTTCCCGGCCACCTTCCCTCTTGCCAGCTATCAGCAATTTGCTCTAAAGAAAGGCAAATGACTGTAGGAATAACATTAAGCACTGCTTACGAGACAAGCGGAAAGTGGCAAGACCCCAGCCCCCAGGAGAAAGCAGGACCTTGGTCAGTGTAAAAGCAGCGGGGCCATCAGGCTGGAGGGGCAAGGGGCTTCTTCCAGGGATGGAGGGTGCTGAAGGTGATGGCAGCAGCTGGGTGGACAGGGGCTCTTTGAACCTGGGGTCCTTGGCAAACTGTCAATAAAGTACTTGTGCAAGAGCAAGTGCATGCTCTGCGTCCAGCCCTCTTCTCTCTGGGCTTATGAAAGCCCTTGCATGGCCAAACTTACACTAAGATTGAGCTGTCAGGATTGGGAGGGAGGAAAAGGAGTCAGAAATTAACTCTAGGCTGGAAAACCAGAGTGCTAATGCTGTTAAGCCATGTTGAATGTTAGTTGTTAGATGTCCACAAGAGTACTAGCAATCTAAGTTTGGAGGTGGTAAGTAACACAGGATCAGTTTTGCTTGGCTGGCGAGTTGCGCAAACCAGAAGTTTCAACTGACCCAGTGTGACACCACTGAGTGGAGATGGCAGAGCGGGACATGCATCTTGGAAACTTTGGTGCAGGGACATTAACTGAAAACCTGTTTTTTTGCTCTTGGGTGGTGCTGCTATGTGAATGTGCACACCTGCCACATTTTGCTCCATGCCTTTTCCGCTTTGGAGTTTCAACATTCAGCTCAGAATGAGACTGGAGATTACTGAGTGCTTTGGGATGAAGGGTACCTTGTAAAGTATTATTACCCTGTTGCTGATGAGTGGGTGGAGAAAGCCTACAAAATACATCCTTTCATTTGCATTCATCCTATGCTATATTTTATAAGAGTGCATTTGACTTTTAAGCTTTTCCATGGTAGTAAATTCAACTTCTGTTGTCAGGACTGTTTGCTTTGGGCAGGATAAAACTGGCAGAATTTATTTTCTTTTCTACCAAACAAAATAATATGTAAGTTTCCAGCACAAGAAAAGTGACGTGGTTATTCATTCAATACTGCAGATTGCCTTGCCCACAAAACATACTTGGGCTCTGCATCTCAGGAAAAGCCTTCTATAACAACAAATGTAGACAAAAAAAATTCAAAACAATTTGTATTTTCCATGTCACAGTGTGATAAAGAGGAGGATCTGTCTGTTTGCAACTGAAGACTTGAACTACTTGAATTTGCTAAACCTTTTATGTCTGTCTTTTATGGTGTCCTGAATCAGCATCCCCGTGTTAAAGAAATAGCATACAACACCAATATATTTATCCAGGAACTACATCCATTTATAGCTTCATTTGTTACAGATGACCAACAGCATAATGCATCTTACTATGGGAAAATAAAAATCTTATATAATAGCCTTTCTTTTCCCCAGTCCCTAGATAGGTGCAGGAGTTTGGCATCTGGCAAAGAGACGGTATGCAAAACTGCATCTGGTGTTTCAAGGCCAGGTCTCAAAAAGCAAGTGGTTGGAGAATTTTACTGAGATCAGTTTGAACAAGAAGGAAGAGGAGAGGAGTGCACTTTCACATGAAAGCATCTCAATAGTAAAACTAGCTGAAGAGACAGAAAACAAAAAAGAGACACACTCCCTGATTCAGCGGAGGCCTTCTGCTGAGGTACTGACTGGGTAGTGGGCTGGAGGCACTAAAATGGGAGACAATTCTAGAATAAGGGCCAGAGCCCAGGGAGAGGGAAGGATAGAATGGGAGAAACTTCCTCTGATCATATAGAAGGGAAAAAGGAGTCAGAGATGAAGACATGGGTCATCTGTGGATGGAAGAGATAAGACAAATTGCCTCCTAAGAGAAATGACAGACTATGCCCACTAACTCTGGGCATGCCACAGGAGACACTTCACAGCTTTACCTTACCTCTCCAAACCAGCTGCTGGGCACAAGGCACGGAGGTTCGTGTCGTACAGAAGTGCAAGGGTGCCTGCCCACTCATTGAAAAGCAGTTCAGTTTAGCTCCGTGGTTGCAAAGGATCTTGAGACACTCAACATTTTCCACCTCGCATGCTACGTGTATTGCAGCTTTTCCATTGGGCCGGCAGTTGATTGTAGCTTTGTGATTGAGAAGGACCGAAAGACTCTCCAGATGTCCATACATGACAGCTAGATGAAGGCCAGTTGCCCAGGATATTTTTAATTTGTAGCTAGGCAGCCAGTACCCTGCACAGAGTGAAAAAGTTTAACCATCCTTGACAAAAGACTTTTCTTTGGACTACTCACCTACTGAGAATAATTGAGGGGGAAGGAAGGATGGGAGTTTTGCTTTGATTTACTGTAATTCTACCAGCTACAGCTTAATGCGCACAAAGTTGTCTCAAGTATAACTTCATTTTCCTTAAGCACTTCTACTATATGTGTTAAATAGCGTGCCTTTTGGAGATATAATTCCCATGTAGTTGTGCTCTGAAGGAAGCTTTTGTTTTTCTTGTGGCCTGTGAAGACTAGGAAAAAAAAAAAACCAAAAAACCCCAACCAAACGAACATCAGAAAAATAATTCTTAGAGCATTTGAAATACCACTGGCCAAAAATTAGGGGGGAAATGGCATCTTCAGTCTGTCAATAGCTGAACAAAGGTGGCATTGGAATAAAAATGCAGCATTTACTTAGGCCAGTGCCTCAACAGATAGCTCATCCTATTGTTTCTGTGGGGGAAATGGCAGCATCTTGCATGGCAGGAGCTGGATTCACACCTCCAGAGATGCATTGCACATAGACGACCCCTGGCAATATGGCTGCAGCTGTATCACAGGCCTCCTGCCACCTACTGCCCCTCAGGAGCAAGGAGTGAGGAGTTTGGATGCTGGTCTAAATTAGGCTGAAGAGCCAAATAGAAATAGTAATACTTGAGCATGAAATTTAACTCCAAAATATTTGGATTTTTCTCTAGACATTTCAGATTTTTTTTTTTTGACTTACAAACAGGTGCAAGACCAAATAAAACTTAAATAATTGTCCCCAAAATAGGACTACATGCTTAATGATTGCACAGAGACAGTCTCAGAAGTGATTACTATAATCATTAGTTTAAAAAAAATGGTAAAAAATAGTAATAATGTGGAGAAGAACAGGAGAAATTTAAAACTACTTCTTTTCTCTCTCTTTTTTTTTTTTTTTTAAGATACAGCAGCTGCATCTTAGCTAGAATGAGCCTATATATATTTCTTGGTTTACCTAGTTCTCCTTGGACAAATGTCTGGTTGAATAGTGTTATCATGTAAAAGACACAGAAAAAAAATACTGATTATGTATAATGAGTTCAAATTAATTCAGACTTGTATTTTCAAATCTCTAGTTCTATAAAGTTTTTCAACATTAATGTCATATAGATAAAGTTTTTACAGTATTCATGTGTGTTGTATCCTTGGGAGGCTTTGTTCAGCTTGCCTGTCTCTTTGGGTGGAAACATGAAAAAGCCATGATGCACACAAAGTCAGTGTCCTTGGGAGCTCCCAGCCTCTTTGGAAGGGAGAAAGCAATGCCACTGTCACCCATGGCATCTCTTTTTCACTCTATCACTTAGGGCTATGGCAAAACTCAGGCTGTCTGAGCGGTGGCATGGCGGGGCCTGACTTGTCTCCCCTCTCCCTTCTCAAGGAAATCTCCATCTCATATCACTGTTACCTCCTGGGATTCAGAATAAAAGTAAAATATGCACAAGAATCAATAGATTACCTCCTGCCTTTCAGATTAAGTGAACACACTGCTGTGATTTAGGCCACAGGGTGCATTTACCTCTCTACTTTTTGGAGAAAGAAGAGACTTCTCCAAAAGAGACAGGTTAATGCTGGCAGTTAAATGATCTACTAGAAAAAATCTATGCATTAATTCTCTAGTCTCAAACCACAACCAGAATGTATTTCAGCCTGCTTAGGAGAGAATAAATGGTATTTTAAGATACATTCATCCCACTATGGCTTAGTTCAGACACTGTCCCCAAGGGAATCACATCACGACTGCATCATGCTCACCCTAATGAAATCAAAAGGACAGGAGCTAGTCATAAAATAGGACTTAAACACAGAAAAGGACAAGAAGTGGGATGTTGTCCCTTCTTTAGGCCACAGAAAAGAAAGCACATTTGCTGTGCTGCTGGGACTAGATATGCTTATCTATACATAGGATTAACTTCTGGCAGAGGCTCATCATTACTGTTTTCTAGATACATACAAAGAGTCTGTCAGAAAGTGGGTCATGAAGTATGTTGATTTTAGCAGAGAGCAAACTTGGCTTATTGCTTTAAGTTGTAAGTTTTTGGAAACTCAACCCATGTCTGGCTGAGAACTGGTTTGGGTTTTCTATACTCCAAAACACGTCTTTTCTGACTGTGTCTTTCCAGATGATTTTTCTGTTTTGATAAACAAGCAGATCCTCACTTTCTGGCAGTTTGAAAAAGAAATCTCCTATCCAGCAACATCCAAGGTTTGCAGGATTTCCTTAGCGTTCATGAGCTAGGGAGAATTCACACCACAACTCCTGTAAATTAAAAATAGAAGTCACTGAATATTTTATGTTTCTGAAGGGTCTGTATATGTGACTGGGTACATGCACAAAATGTCTATACCACTGTTAGCCTGCATGTGCCTATTCTGGGTTTGCCCCTGAGTTCTCTGTGAGGAAATGGCAAAGGATTCCTCTTTCTGGACTCCCTTGAAGCTGCAGCAGTTGCCTCAGCAGCGCAGAGGCTCAGGCTGGTCTCTGGCCTGCCCTCCATCAGGCTCGGCGGGTACAGCTGATAAGGTCCCCTGCTGCGGTGACCACAGCCATATGAACCTACTGAGACATTACTACCTGTGAATCAGCTTACACTGCAGCTTCAGAATTGATAAAAGGCCACAGTTTCTTGAAAGTCACTCAAACCTATCTACTTTCTGGCTGGTGAATGCTGTCACATTTACCTTGTTTGTAGGATGCCAGAATCAGGTTTTCATCTTCCACTTCAAACACCGTGTCCACGTCTATTTTCTTCTGGCTCAAGAGCTCTTCCAGTGTTTGAAAGTCATTAGACTTCAGGGCTTCAAGAAAAGCCTTTTTCACCAACTTTGCAGCTGCAGCTCGAGTAATTTTCCTCTCCGTATTCTCTCCCTCTTTGTATGTCTCCTCCAGATCCATTTCCAAATGTATTTGTTTGTGCTGTGAAGAGGGGTACACTGAGGTCCCTATACCACAGTTGCATGCTGAAGTTCCTGAAGACCAGAAGGTAATTTTATCACTCAGTCATGCTGATCTGCTTGTTCTATTTATATGAGGAGCATTTCAAGCATTGAAATGCCACTCTTAGATATCACCACACTCTTTTTATGAAAGCAAGGACAGACACACTAGCAATAACACCAAAATAAGAGTTTTCTCCATGGGCTTTATACACATTAAGCTTCATTAACCACATGGTTACCCTCTGCTCCTGACATACACTTACCTTAAAAGACACTAGTCCTAGGTGCTGTTTCTTAGCTGGAGAAGCACTCACAGTTTCTTTCATAGTTACCATTGCTGATTTATTGACTGCAATGGGATGTGATGCTCTACTTGCAGATGCCTTTTAACTAGTGCATTTTAGAAAAGAGAAAAATCCCCAGGGCACTTTTCCTGTGGGAAGTAGCTCAATATTCCTTGGGACAGCATTTGGCATGTTGATCCTAGTTTCAATCCTCCAGGCATCAGGCAGGCCTCCACAAAAGCCCCTCACCACTCAGGTCTCACAGGTACCCTGATCTATAAAAGCCCCAAGGCATCATTGTGTTGTTCTGGACCTATCTTCCATACAATACCCTGAGCAGCAGGATTTCCCTAGTGTACTCAGGGACCACAAGCAGTGCTCCTAGGAAGGAGAAATGCTGGGATGAGGGGCCTGCAGAGCTGTACAGCCACGTTACGGGGTGGGGGAATCTCACACAGCATAGGGGGCTAACATGTGAGTTAACTCAGGTGCAAGCAGAGGAGGCTGCATGGGCCCGTAGCCTCTCTTCCTTCCCCTGCTCATCCTTCATCTAAATTCAGACCTTCTCCCTCACAACCCCATCACCCACTGAACACTTTCCCCTCCCTCCCTTTTCCTTCTGTCTTTGCCACTCCTGTCCCTGTGCTGACAGCACTCTGTGAAGACACAAGCCCACACATGGCTAGGCATGAATTGCTGCCATGCATCGCATAGAAGTGGTTCACACCTGCACCTACTTGGGCTGTTGGATGAAACCATAGCTAGAAGGATACTATTGAGATTATCCACCTTTGATTTAAATCACCCAGAAAAGCAGATGCTACCACAACCATTAAGAAGAAATTTCCATATTTATCCTTCCTGGGAGTTTGGATGCCAGGTGGGCTGATGGGGAGATATGAGCCAAGTCAGAGCAGCCTCTGTGCTCATAGGGTTTCTAGGGGCTAGGTTTCAGGGAGCCCCATAAGGACCTGCAGACTCCCATCCATGGGAATTCTCAGCAGCTCTCTCATAGAAACAGGGCTCAACGTAAGTGTTACAGGACAGCAGTTCATGGAGAACTGTGAAATTTGTGAGTTCCTTCTACCATACATACGGAAAAACTTCTTTACTCTGAGGGTGATGGAGCACTGGAACAGGTTGCCCCCAGAGGCTGTGGAGTCTCCTTCTCTGGAGACTTTCAAAACCCACCTGGATGCATTTCTGTGCAGCCTGTTCTAGGTGAGCCTGCTTTAGCAGTGGGCTTGGACTAGATCTCCAGAGGTCCCTTCCAACCTCTACCACTTTGTGATTCTATTTACTTTGGGATGAAGAATACTTTGTAAAAACTACTTCCCTGAGGTACTGCACTTTGTAATAGACACAGTAGGAAGGAAAATGGCTTGCCCTGGTGCCATAGGTCCCAGGCAGCTCACCTGGGTCTTTTTAGGCTTACTTAGAAGGAGAGTCAGCATCAGGCTCTCCATACCTTTTACATTCCCTCCTGTATGACTGCATCCCTCTTAGTTTGTTACTTTCAGTAGTGGATGACTCCACTTTATGCTTTAAAAAAAGTGTTAATTCTTGTATAGGGGGAGCAGAGGGACAAGATGTGAACTCCAGATCTTACGGGCTTCTTGTTACCTGCATCTCATTTTTTAAACGGCTATATTCCTGAAAAGTCATGGATACACAAAGCACTGATATGTGGCTGCAATCTTTACCTCAGCTACACTTTTTAATTCGAAATGGACTAGCTTTTCATCTATCCTATTTCCTAAATAGTATTAGATGACTCAAGGACATTCACTCTAGCTGAAAAGATCATGCCAGTACATCTCTATGCTGGTCTGCTGCTTGAAGGCTGAGATGCAGAAGCACATTGCTGTACCAGACTACAGCACATCTACTGTTCCATTGTGCTTGCTCCTGGTTGACAATCAAGGTGAGTAATTTGTGACAGCTTGTCCCACAGTGAAAAAGAAAGCTGCTTAAAATTAAGTTTACCTTAAAATTACCATGGTGGTCCAAGAGCACACACAAGCACCTCATACCAGATGATGCACTACAACTTGTTCACCTTCAGCAATTTGTGTGCCCCTATTCTGACTCTCACAGAAATTTTTCTTAGCATTAATAAGCTTAAAAAAGAAAAAGAAAAAACAATTATAGATACCTGCAGTTGTCCCGGTTTGAGAGAGAACAGAATTCTGTTCAATGATTTTACTTTTCATCTCAGTTCTTCTAACTCACTGCACTGTCTGAAGTTAGCAGCCTGTTTTCACAGACAGTCTCTGCTGCTGGCAGTGAGAACACCCCATATTTAGAGTTACTACCAAGGGTTGGTGTGCAGACCAAGGCCACTGCTGGATTTGTGCACCACTTTGGGGGGTGCAAGAAAGTGAAAGGCCAAACCTGCAGGGAGGAGCGGACAGGGCTGGTGACCCCAAACTGACCAACAAGGTATTCCAGCCCAGATATGTCATATTCAGTATAAAGCTGAAGGATCTGGAGGGTCTAGCTCTGTGGGGGCTCCCAGGCTCTTCTCCCCTCTTGGACTGCTTTGCCAGCTTTGCTTGGCTTGGCAGGGTCCTCTTTCGGTTCCTTCCTCAGAGCATCCAAGGAGGACTCTGTCCATTCTGCCTTCGATCCAAATCTGTGTGTTCCTGAATCTGGTACCAGAATCCAGCTCTCGAAAACAGCTCCCGTCTGCTGTGGGGCCCAGTCTGGGACTCCCCCACTGTCTGCTCCACAACACTGGTGACAGTGATGTAATTACCATCAGGGGGGTTCAGTTTGATACTGGTTCTGTACACATTTGTATAAATTCTATTTTAATTCTTATTATTTTCATTTTAATTAAAGCTGTTCTAGTTTCCTTTTCTAATCGCTCTCTCTCCCCCTTATTCCTTTCCTCTTCCCCTATGGGGAGGGAGGGTGGTTAACAGGGAGCATCTGTTACTGGTCTAAGGGCCCACCCTGACCCTAAACTGTGACAGCAGCCTTTATAGTTAGTGTTTTCCTGCAAGCTATATTTGGGTCTAATCTTGAAAAAAACTACTCGTATGAATGCACTGGCAGTTTCAGTACAATTGCATACAAGAATGAGGAAATGGGTTTATGTTTTGCATTGACAATCACAAAAAGCTAGGTTGACTTTTTAAAGCATGACGTAAGAATTTTTATTAATTTGCCTGAAGTATAGTCAAAATATATATAAGAATACATAACTACTCCGAGTCGTTGAAGCAAAAGGACGAATATTTACTATGTATCCGTATTTTTGCCGAGTGATTTCCTACAGATGTCTCCCCCGCCTTACCACAAGGTGGCAGATGGAGTTTGAAAGTCAAAAGCTTGTCATCCAAGCCCCAAGGCTGCCAAATATTTTTAACATCTCACTGTGAAACAGTAGTTCATGCTTTGTTTAATATAAATAACAGTACTAGCATTTGCAATATTTATAGGTTGGACTTGAGGCCACTGTGCTGGGCACTGTGAGCTCACACACTGTATCCACTAAGAAAACCTGGTTTCCACATTTAAGATAATTGTCTAAATTACACAGCTAATGCAAAGGCACATTTTTCCTAGGGAGACAGCTCCTGCTCCCAGGCTTTCCTTCTGCTCCACACAGTGCCACACATCATGCTCCTGTTCACAGGACAAGCTTCAGGCACACAAACACCTGCACCTCATGGGGAAAGGCTGGACCTGCCTCACAAAAGCAGGACAGAAGAACCAGGTATGAAGGGGCACAGCAAGCAAGAGAAGAGCAGACAATGCTCTTGGGGTGTACACTGCTTTCCACTTCAGATGATGGGTCTGTCATCACTGGCTTCAGATGGGCTGCGGAGTACATTCTCCATCATAGTTATCACAGGCTTGTTCCAAAACCCACTGAAGTCAAGAGAAGTATTTCCACTGATTTCAGTGGGCTGTGTCGTTCACTAGGTTGGGCAGCAAGCAGCAAAGCTGAGCTGGGTAAAGCTGCCTGAAGGTGAGTGCATGAACACCATCGGGGTGGTATTATGAGAAGGATGTTTGGTGGCTCAGGGAAGTGTATGAAAATCAGACTTGTGACTGCTCATAGAAGACAAAGACAGTCTTCTGGAGAAAATGAGAAAAGATGTGCAGAAATTGTCTCCTGAGGACATAGGGCCCCTCCATTGTCTCTTGCTGATGCAGAGCAATGATCTGGAAGCTACATAACTCACAGCAGTGCTGGGAACAGAGATCAAGTAGAGTTTCAGAGGTGAAAATCAGCATCCTAAATTCTACACTGGAACAGGCAGAAAACCATCACAAGGAGCAATGCTCCAACAGAATGGTGGTGATGCAACTGGAGCAGTGGAATTGTTCCTAGCTGCACTAGAGAAAAGCCTGGCAGTTCCCTGGCAGCTCCCTGCTAGCCAGCCTGCAGCCTGTTCTGCAACAATCCTGGCCTGAAGGCAGCACCGGTGGGAGTCGGTGCAAAGGGCAGTAACAAATGCGAGGGCACCTACCTGCAGCTTTTGCACGGCTGCTACAAAAGTTCTCTCCCTCACTTACAGAGGGGACCTTGGAACATTGCCTGCAACCTCCAGCTCTGCTTGCTGCTCAGAGCCTTGCAGCACTGCTTTGGCACACTTGGCTAGTGAGGTTTCAGCTCTGCCCGTTCCTCCTCTCAGCAGGTCACTGTCTAGAGTGGGTTGCTTAAATAGTAGTAACACAGCCTGCATGTGAAGCAGTTTGCCCTTCTCAGAAGCCTTAGTGTTAAGGAGGGAAATTTACTGAACATCAGATCTGTGGTCCTGAAGTGATAAAAGGATCCTTAAATTAATCCCACACTTTGATGTCTTCTGAACAGTGCACGCTTGTAAAAACACTGTTGCAGGAGTGATTACACTCCCCTCACTTTGCTGTGGGCATTACAGCATCTACAGCATCAGGCCAAGTCTGCCAAGCCGCTGATCACTCTGGGAGCTTTCTATATCCCATGTGTTTCAAAGTATATCCTTGTTTCTTCTTGACAGCTCTCAGTTCCCAAGCTGGATTAAGCACAGCCCTCTTACTTATTCATATCACACATCTTTTTGCTAATGTTAATATTGACTTTTTTTTTCTTTCCACTGTTGTACATTTTTCTATCTGCTTTAGCCATTGCTATATTTTATCTGATTTTCTTCTGCCAGGATGCTGACTTTGAGTGTGAAGATTACATAAATCTTCACCATACTTCTTGCCTTATTTCTTACTAGAAAAAAATCTCTTTAGCTGTGCCAGGTGCAAACTATTTTCTCCAGGTGCTCAGCTGCAAATCACCTTTTGACAAAAGCCATCCCTGTAAATTCAACCCCATGACTGGTTAAACTGAAACCTTCTTAGTACCAGTGGTTTGGAATCCTCCTCTTGTTCTTTGTTGTATCATTTCACTTTTGTGCTCATTTGCTAGGAATGGGGCAGAAAAATAATCCCAGATACTCAAAGGCATTTAGACATAAAACTCCCAGCTCCTTGGAAGTCAAATTCCTAGAAGCTGGGGACCCATTTACCTGTGAGAGTCTGGGCCTTCTGTTTTTGTTTACAGTAAAGCAAGTATAATTTAGAAATACAGATCAAGTGAAGTGCTTAAGCCTTAAGGTACATGTATGTTACGAAACCAAAGGGCGATGCCAACAATGCTAAATGTTCGTCTCATGAAACTTCATGTCTAAGACTTCACGCCAAAAGCTTAGCCCATCCTTCCACAGCTTGTGTTTTGGCTTTCATGCCAGCTGTTCGCTCTGCAGCCCCAGGGATCTCTTTCTTCATTTCTGCATATTGTTCCAACTCCTGCTATCGGTGTATTTATTAGGATGTTTAGAAGCTCAGATTTGGATTAGCTATTGATGTTAGAATATTAGCTGTTAAATTTAGGATGTTTTAAAATGAGGAATAATATCTCAAAAATTATTACTAAGATAATAAAGTTAATAGTTTACTGTCCTATAAAAACTATACACAAAATGCACTTATTTTGCAGGAGAGTTAAAAGAAATACCATCTTTACCCAGATATACTTGTAAGTTCTCTGCTTCAAAGAGGCATGAGTGTTGTAAAGAGGATGCATGTACACAGACAGAAATTAAAATCAGATGTTTTCAAGGCATGGAAAAAACAAATCTTGCCTATGTATGCTTAGTGGAAAATTATCTTCATAATTTTTGCACCTTGATATCATAGTATCTGACAGTAGTTAAAACAGCAGGATTTTGCAACCAAACTTAAAATGTGAATCTCTTCCACTTCTTTCCTCCTGATGAAGTGAGCATGGACTATAGGTTTAAATTAGGCCCATGAAAAGCAGTTCATTAAAGACAAGTGTTCCTTCACAGCAGTGAGACAAAAATAATTCATTGCCCATGGAAAGAGCTCCAGAAGTGGCTGTGTCTCTTCTACCCTCTCTCATGCCTGGCTGCCTGCTTCTTGGAACTGCTCCCTGGCAGGGCTGGCTGGGGCTGAACTCCAACAGCAGCTGGCTGAACGCGAGACATCCTTATCAGGCTTTACTGAGCAACTTTTGCCTTGCCTGATGAAGTTACATTTGTGCAGAGCTGAGGTGTTGTATTTGAGATGGTTCCTGTATATTAAATTGTTTCCTATCTATTAAATATGTGTCAAATAAAGTGATGGGGATTTAGGACAGGCAAATAGCTAAAGTATGAAAGGATCTCCAGTTTTGCAAGTGCCCTAAAATGCTGGTCTTTTTGGATCAAAATGCCGATGTATGAAGGAATAGGAACCCACTCAGCAGAAGCTGTACTGATACTCTTTGAAGAACCATCAAGCAGCTGACTGTTTGCTGGCCTAGGAATAAGACTATTCCTGCTCTGAAGGACCGAATTTGAAGCAATGTCAACATCAAGCATGTGGAAGAATCTGCCAAAAGGGTGGAACATGTGGAGAGGGAAGAGGAGATAGCACCAAATAAGCAGTGAGTCACAAACAAGGCTGGACACAGGGATGAGTCAGACAGGGAGAGTGCAGGTCTGTGTTCACTCCAAAATCACCCTGTGCCCATGTGGTTGTGTTGGTGGTTTTGATTATTGTTTTTAATCTCCTCTGTTGCCTGTGCTTCCCACCCTTCCCTGATAAATCAGTCACTGATAAATAGCAGCTGTTTGTTATATTTCTAAGGCACATAGGCTGTTAAGCTTGCTGCTTCAGAGTATTGCCATCTACCTTCCCTGAATGTGACAGACCAAATCCTTAGGTGCAGAAGTGACAGTATAGCTAGAATCACAGAATGACCTACAAGATCATCAAGTCCAACTGTCTACTAAACATTATCATGAACACTAAACCATGTCCTGAAGTTATGTTTCTCTAAATCAGAATATGCATATTAGATGCTGGATTTACTGGTATGATACTGGATAAATCTTGCTCCAACTGCAGGAATTCCAGCTCTTATTGACAGACATCCAAAATTTGTGTGAATGATGCAAGGCTGCCTTGGCCTCGATGCCTTTGTGAGAGGTGCAGAGCAAAGGGGGTAAGTGAATCATCTCTGTTAGAGTTCAGGCTGTATGAACAAATTCTTACGTCATGGAATAAGCTCAAGATGTTGATTCCTCTACCTGAGTCAATTAGTATAAAAGCTAAGAAAGCAAGAGCAAATATTTATCATCTAAGCTTACAGTTGCCTTGATTTACACCAGTTATTAAGAGACTTCCTGAGGTAAGAAAATAACTAATGTTACTGTTTACCCCCTGAGCATCTGAATGACTGAACTAGTAATATGGTAAAAATATCATCATCTCACAGCTATTTATATTTTGATTCTCTGTGTATTGGTGTTTCTAACATTGTATAGAATACCTATTGTAAAATTATATTCACTTTAATGAAATCTGAGTTCATTTACTAGATATGTAAGGAAAAATATGCTTGCAGTAATAAAAGCATTTTATTTCCATTTAAAAATCTGTTGCCATAGTGACCAATCACAACTTTCTCAGTAGCTTTGTCTAGGAATTGGATGTAGGCTTTATTTTTGCTTTGTTCTATTTTTTCTCCCACATTCTCTGGGCCAAGTCCTTATTTAACCCATTTTTATTCTTTTCATACAATGTCCTTTTCCAACCATATTCTCAATTAAGTTAGTAAGAGTTCTGTCTGAGTTTAAAATAAAGATCATCACCTGGGCTCTTCCTTTTAAAAAATTATGGAAGAAACAGGAAAATACAATGCTGCACACTGTGAGCATTCTTTATCATCAACGGATCACTCAGATCTAATATAAGAAGGAGTCTTGAAGCCTTGGGAGTCTGATACCTTTTGGTAATGATATAATAGTCATGTCAAAGATGCAGTGAATTGCATCTAAAACTGAAAAGCACTTGGAGAAAATACTTGATATTTCAAGATTCTTTATAACCAAATCTTAAAAAAACTCAACCCACTTATCATTTTGTTGCAGCCCAAATCTTGTCAATATTGTGCCTCCATCTGAGAAGTGGTGTTTAGATAACTTTTTGTAAGTTGCAGCTTTATGATAGTATATTCAGTTTACACATCAGCTTTACTAGACAGGTTTGAAAATTCAGAAAACAAATCCTGACACACCAAAAAAACAAACAATACCTGTGTAAAGTTCTTCCCACTGAAAGCAATTATAAAGATATGTCATTCCTCCTGCTTGTACTTAGGCAGGTTCGCAGTCTGGGTTTGCCATATAACTGCCAAATATCTTTTAAGACTGCAATTACTCAAAGCTGCCAAAGAATGTGAGTGAAGTTGATTTTGTTGCTTTTCCTGCACTAACTCTTCTATCTTGCTGTCTTAGCCTCTAAGCTACTTCTCCTGCTAGGGCTTCTTTCCATGTTAAAGGAAAGGCCTGCTAGTTGCAAAGCTGCTCTCAGTTGCTCTGTACACTGCTAATGAAATGTATGGTGTAGATGTGTGTGTATATATCTAACATATTTATTAGGCATTTATCTAAGTATATGATTTCCTTTCCACAGCAATGTTGGCTTCTCTCTGCATCTGTGATTGCAATGTGCACTTCTGTGTTTGTTCTACACTTCCATTTCATCTTGTTTTCTTTATGCTTCATGGTGCCAATACAGTTTAAGAAGCCCATTTTATAAATAACCTTTGTATACTAAAAATCTTAATCATGCTTGTATTTTGCTGTAGCATAAACCATCGGAGCATAGTGTGTATAACAGTTTTACTTGTTTGTTACTGTATTTATATATCAAGGCTATTTCCTCCCTTTCTTTGTATTAAAGCATTTTGAAAGATGTTGAATTTCTAAGTCTCACTTTGTATCTTTTTACTGAGATATTGTATCCTGAAAATTCAGCTTTTTTTTGTTTCTTCTCTGAGAAATTTCCCTGATATTTGCAATGCATAAATAAATAGGTGTTGCACTGTGTAATGATTCATTGGGCATTTCCCTCTTAGTCCTTTTCTGTGTCATTGGGTTTCTTCACTTTGGTGAGAGTCTGCAACGTCATCAGTACATCATCCTTAACACAGCAGCCAGCAGCAGGCCACTTGTGTTGTGAAACACATGCCTCTATTCAGTGCTGGATGCCTGCCTGTAAGGTTGCATGGGACTGTGCTTCACCTCCTACCCTAGAAGACAATCACGTGCAATGCTTCGCCTGTCACACACACTAATGCTCACACCAGTGTATCTAAGCCTGCAAGAGTCTTTGTCAGTGGTTAATAGTTGACAATGGTTCAAATCTCAGCATTCAGGACATTCTTCTGACTTTTTTTTTTTTAACGGAAGCAGTGCATGCAGGCGGGGCTGAGACTCGGAGAAAATGCTGTTTATTGCCTGAGAACCCTATTGTATAGAAGAGTGATAATGACAGGAACATGGATCTCCTTTACTAGTGTTTGAAGTCAAGAACCTCCTTCATTTAATACGCAGCTTTAATCTTTCAAAAGCCACATGGCCTACCTCCTTTGAACAACCATTATCTGTAACAGTGTTTGAGGAGCTTGATACCAAGGTAGCAGAACTTCACCTTCAAGACTTAAGCATTGTATTGCTACTACCGGCTTACCATGCTTCTGCCTGAACAAATACAGCATTATTTGCTTTATGTTTGTGACAAAGCTGAGCTGTGGCAATGCAATCAAAACCATCAATAATATTCCACTCACCCAGCACACTGTTAGCAGCAAAGGGCAAATTGCCTGGGAGGACCTCTCTGACTTTCTCTTTAGTCTGGCATCTCTCCAGTTTAGAAATTCTGTCACCTATAGAATAATTAAAGAAGGTCACTTCACTGTGGCTTCCAGGTGTAGCATGGAGTGATGCTGAATAAAAGACAGTAAACAAGAGTTGGGCTAGGATATAGCCTTGCTTAGAGCTGGTTTTGACAGTGACATGTTCCGACATCTTGTCGTCACTGAGAACCTTTGCATTATCTCACACCATAGTGAAATAACTAAAATATGCTCACAAAACTATTTGGCCATCCAAACATATGCAGACACCTCTGGGTTGCTTGTGACTGACAGTGCTGGAGTCTTTAGTTAGCTCTGCAAAGGCCAGGTAGAGACCTTTGCTCACTTTGTAGTAGGACAAGGCAAAAAGCCAGAGTGTTTCTTCAAGAGCCCTTTCAACACCCTGACCAACAAATACATTGATGTAATTTTGACAGATTTTTCTCAGCAGTTGAGAAAATCAATATACCTTGGTGTAACTGCAGGAATGTTTTTACCTTTTTCTTTGTAAAAGTCACTATGCATCTGTATTCCTGAACTCCTCAAGGTACCATGTCTTTATTCAGGGATTTGGGTGAACAGTTTTCTAACTAGTTGGTGACACTGTATTTACATATAGTGGTATGGTGTGAGCAAGGACTTTGCCTTGCCCTGTTGCAACTGCTCAGCATCTGTAGGAATCTCTCTTCCCTGTTTCTGAATGAGGAGCTGAGAAGTGACTTTTCAATTCTAGCAGAGCTGAAGAATGCAGAGTTTAAGAAATTGCCGAGGTCTTTGAGCAAGCCATCTGCAATTTCCCTTTGATCAGTTAACAGGGTTAAAGTGGTTTTAGGTCACAGCTTTTGTACAGAATCTTCTATGATCAGCAGCTTTTGAAGCTTTTCCCCTCATCTTCCAGTATGCAAACCACTGACTGCTTGTGATTTTTGCCTGGTTTTATGGTAAGCATCTTTCTTGCATGACAATTTGTATTTTTACCTGAGAGTGATGCAGCACCTGTGTGTCAGCAGCAATCTGATGGGTGTGGCCTTTTCATTAACCCGGTCCTAAGATTTGCACTTGGCAACGAGTTTTGTTTAAGATGTCCTTAGACTCTTTTAAACGTTACATCCTGTTGACATCTTCTGCTTGTTTCTACAGCTGAACTATAGCAACACTGAGGTTGGTCTCCAGTTGCTTCCTTATGTCTGTCTTATCTTCATGGCCACATGTCCTCTTCTGAAATTGAAGCAGTATTCATAAGGCAGCTCTGGGTCAATGAGCTCTGTCTGACTCCTTAGCTTGGGTCCCTCAACACCCTCCATAGTCTGAAGGGTCTAATTAATACTATCACATCTGCATTGTAGGCTTCTGCCTTTAGTCAGATTAGCCACCCAGAAGTTCTCTAGAATAATATTTTAATCTTTAGTGTGAATCCATAGTAAATGCTTCATCAATGCCAGTATCAATGAATTTACTTTAGATTAACATTAGTATAAAAGAAAACAAAATCTGGATATAAAGAAAGTTTCAGCTTTTAAAAAGTTGGTTAGGGAAAACCTGTTGTTCCATTAATGACTCGAGAATGATGCGTTTCGAAATAGTTTGTTGTGAAATCTAAATCTGAGTGTATGTAGCTCTCTGTATTGTATCCTAAAAAGGATGATGATACGTGATAGAGGAGCATATGTAAAGGGCATATGTTTCACAAGTGAAAGACTCCAAAAGTATTTCATAGAAGGTATTCCCTTTATCTTCAGCCATATAGACACTACCTTTTCTTAGGACGTTGTCCAACTTTCCTCTGTTGTGAATGGAGAGAGAGTGAGGCTAGGTATCTACAGAGTGCTGTAGTCCTACCTCACCCGTGCTCCTCCCCATGGAATAAAGACTCCCTTGGACATGGTTAACAGAGGGCTGCTCTTCTTTCCTTGTCTGTAGAGGAGTCTAAATGGCTAAAATAGAATGTCTTACCCTCTCTCCCTGCTCTGTTCCCTTCATCCACTTCATCCACTCCCTCTACAATTAATTTTGTGCACACAATTCATTCTTGCTTTTAGTCATTATACATATATGTCATATACAGGACAAGTCACTCACAGGTTTCTCCCGAGTGTCCCAAAGGCAAAGAGCTCAGGGGAATTTGTCACAGACTGAAGAGCAGCTGTGTATTTTCTACCATTGCTGCAGCTACTCAGCAGCCATCCAGTGGGGTCCTGAGCAGGAGAAGTCACAGTGGCTGGGATTGTGCTGATAAGCTGCTGTGAAAATCAGGGTCTTTCTTCAGTTAAGGATGACTTGATGAGCAGAGATTTGAAGGGATATTCACTCTATCCACCTTCAGGCATCTACAGATCAGATTTCTGCATTTGAATTAGTCACTGTAGGCTCCTTTCCAGTGAGTTCAGAGAAATGGCCACTTCTTAGGAAAGATTTCTTGATCTATTTTAAGTATCTTTCATATGAATTGCTACCTCAAAGTAACTGTTTTCCTGCCCTAACTGTACCAGGTACCTAGGTGTCTTGACATTAGTGAAAACTGTAGTAAAAATACAACTCACTTCAAGGGAAGACAGGAAAATGCTTGAAAAATAGATCTATTATGTGTTACTAAATATGTAAAGTTCATCATATTGAGCTGAAAATAATTAGGATCTGGGAAAGAAACAGAGGATTTATCTAACTTGCCCTTCCATTTCCTCACTCTTCCCTACACCCCTGCCTATCACCTCTGTTGGCTGTTGAGCTAGATGAACCCTTGGTCTGACACAGTATGGCCACTCCTGCAATGTTACAACCAGCTCTGATATCTCCACCTCCCCTGTAGATAAAATACATTTTACGAGATGAATTGCACTCACGTTGTGCCAAAGTTGAGACCCAGATGGTAAGCAGTATGTGCTCTTGTAAATTAAACTGTGGGATAAACAAATACATGAAAAATACTATGCCAGCAAAGAGGTACTTCAGTAAGCTAATAAATCATTCTTGTGTAAGCCAGCAAAATTTTGTGTGTTTTGTTCATGGGTTGCTCTACACAATACCAGGCCTGCTGGGGACAGGTGCACCTCTTTCAAAGGGGGAAAGGGATTGTTGTACACAAGCTGTCAGGGTTCACTGAAAGAGGTTTAAATTAGATTTGAAGGGGAGAGGGATAAAACCAGGCTTTCTACAGATAAGCCTGGGGGTGGCACATCAACGTTTGAGGGATGATGTGCCAGTGAGGTCCTTTGGTCAGCTGTCTCAGTGGAGGTAGGGGTTGGAGATTCATGCAGTAGCAAATACACAAGGGTTATTGATGTGCTAGAAACCATGGAAGTGTCTGAGAATGGTCACGTAGGAGCTAGGGCTTTCCCCCAAAAAACCGTGGAAGGGTCAATAGCCCAACTGAAATGGATCTTCATCGGTGGAGGCAGCATGAGCAATAAACAGGAAGAACTGGAAGCCATTGTGCAGCATGAAAACTATGATATAGTTGCCATCATGGAAACAAGGTGGGATGATTCACACAACTGGAGTGCTGTGTTGAGTGGCGATAAACTCTTCAGAAGGGGCAGGATAGGAAGGAGGAAGGAGAGTCAGTGGGGTAACCCTGTATGTTATGAGGTGTTTGATTGTCTAGAGATGGTGGTGATAGGGTTGGGTGTTTATGAGTAAGAATCAGGGCAAAGACCAACAAGGTCTTCATGGTGGGAGTCTGTTATAGACCACCCAACTAGGATGAAGAGGCAGATTTTACAAGCAGCTGGGAGAAATCTCACAGTCACTAGCCTTGTTTCTGTGGGGGACTTCTTAGCAGATGTCTGCTGGAAATAGAATACAGCAGAGAAGAAACAGCCCAGGAGGTTCCTGGAGTGTGTGGAAGATAATTTCCTGACACAGCTGGTGAGAGAGGCAGCTAGGGAAGACTCCCTGCCAGACCTGTTTTTCTCAAAACATGGAGTACTTGAACATTCTGCATCACACAGTCTTTATCTAACACACGTATACAACACCTTTGTTTTTCGTAACAGAATCTGGAACTGAGTCCACCTGCCTTTCACATGGGTGCTCTAACATGGAGCCTACAGAGCAGCACTGACTCTTGACTCCTTCTTCATAGAATCATGGCATGATTTGGATGGGAAATGAGCTCTAAAGGTCACATAGTCCAACACCCTCTGCAGTGAGCAGGGTCATGTGCAACTACAGCAGGTTGCTCAGAGCCCCATCCCATCCAACCTCACCTGGAATCTTTCCAGGATGGGGCATCTACAACCTCTGTGGGCAACCTGGTTTAGTGTTTCACCACCCTCAAGTGTAAATATTTTCTTTCTGTCTATTTTAAATCTCCCCTTTTTACTTTGAAACCATCACTCCTTGTCCTGCACAACACCTCCCGCTTCTTCTGCCGTTCTCAGCCCTGCCCCTGGACCTGCAACTTGTAGGTTGGGGCAGTATGTTGGCAGACCCGCGGTGCGGGGAAGTTTCCAAGTTTCCCACCGTCGTCCGGGGTGGGCCGGGCCGCTCTGCGCGGCGGGGGCGGGAGGAGCAGGGCGGCCGCGGGCGGTGTGTGCGGCTCCGTGCCCCGGGGGCGGCCCGGGGCGGCCCGGAGGGGCGGGACGCAGCGGAGCGGGGAGCGCGGCGCCGGGAGCGGCCATGGGGAAGCTGCTGGCTGTGGCTCTCGTCGGGATAGCGGCAGCCTTGGCGGCGGAGCGGCTGCTGGCTTTTCGGTGAGCCGCCCTGCGACCTCGGACCGTGCGGGGCCGCCGTGCGGCGCGCAGTGGGGACGCGCAAAGCGCTTCCCAAGCGTACGCGGCGTCGCGGACCCGGGGGACAACGGGAGTGTGGGCAGCCGGGGAGTACCGGGCACCCCGGGAGGGATGGCGTGTGGGGTCTCGGAGCTGCGGGCCCCGGTGCCGGCGATGGGGTCTGGGGCTGAGCCGACCCCGGAGGTGGGGGCTGGCAGCCGGTGCCCGGCGCGGCGCCGAGCCGGGCAGGGGGTGGCGGGTGCCCCCTTCTCGCTCCGAGCGCGGGCGCACTTCAGCCCTGGGTATAGCTTCAGCGAGCAGCTGCCCTTGCAGAAGGGCGGTTGCGGCCAGAGGGGGTTAATCATCATCTTGATCATGATCGCTATCATCATCATCATCATCATTACCAAGGGAACTTGTTTTCCCCAGAGTAAAACTAGGCACTGGATTGTCCAGCAGTGCCCTTCTCATCCTTCTGCAGGCATAAACTAACTTCAGGAGCACTTTCCCAGTGAAAATGCCCTTTGCAATAAGTGGGATATGAAATCTTACCTGGGTAAGATGCTGGGGTCAAGAGGGCCAAAGGGAGACGGTGCCCTGGGGCGAGGGGTCTGGTACCTCTGGTTTTGCAGAGGCTGCAGTTAACAGGGTTGTGCCAAAACCGGTATTTGCAAATTTACTTTGTCTCCTGACAATTGGCCAAAAAGTAGGTGGAAATCAGGTTGCCAGAAACTTGTGTTATTTTCTACCAAAGCTGACCTGTGGACGACAATAGTCTCTGTGTATGTGAGGTTTCCTCTGAAGGAGCACAGACTTCTGTAATGATAAGCTGGGATCTCACTTGCCGTGAGCTAAAATACCCAGCCATATCATACTCCATATCATACACCTCGTATCATGTGGTGTGAATGTGAACACTGGTGTTACAGCAGCTTCTGTACTGAAAGCTACTAAACACGTAACTGGTTGTTTCAGACCAGCAAAGTGATGGTGAATTACTGTGTTGCAAGGCAGCTATGTCATTATAATTTTGGTCAAGTCCACAAGGATTCCAAATGCCTGACATCAAAGCAACGACATCCAGCTAATTGATCTCTGGATGGGTAGTAATTGTAGCTCATTACATAAAGAGGGCTGTACTCCCTGGACCCAGGTACCTTATATAGGTGTGTTCGCATCTTGTGCTAAATTCACCACGAGCGTTACTGATAATCACAGTGGTGACAGGACCCTCCTGTGCTGGATCTGCACAAGCTGGGATGGCAGAGCTTGAAAATACGCCTGGGCTTAAGTGGGTTGAGCCATTTCAAAGCACTGTGAAGAGCAAGGAACCCCAAGTCCCCTCCAAATTGAATGGACAAATGCAATATTTGGAATCTGGCAAACTGAATCTCCAGATTGAAGTGGTCCCTGTAGCTGTCTGTGGATTTTTCCTCTGTGCTGTGTTTTCAGCAGTCTTAAGATGGTTGCAGAGTTTGGAAACACACAATGTCAGATAACAAAGTAGTCTAAAATCATTTAATGCATCCTTGAGAGGAGAAACTGTGGATATTGTTAACTTTTTCTGGGCCTTTCTGTTATCCTTCCTGTACCCAGATGGAGGAATCCAGCAAAGACTTTGAGCTGTTCCTTCTGAGTTTGGTATATTGTGTCTATGACATGAGAATCCAAAAATTATTAAAAGATAATGTTTGAAGAACTATTACACATTTCTTACAAATTTAATTCTTCTTGAATCAGGTTTGTTTATGCATCTGTTACACTGTTGATATCTACCAAATGGACTTGAGTAGGGCTTGTGCAGCAGAAAACAGGTGAAGTTCTTCTGCATTACCAGCTGAAATTGTACCAATTCCCCTACTGACATTTTAAATTGCTAATTATTCTCTGAAGAAAGTTCTGAGATAATTTCTAAAACTTGAATGTGAATTATACTGTGTCCTGTTTTCTTCAAAATAATAGGCATATGAAAATACTATTCATATATATTTATATTAGAGACACATGTTATAATGTCGTAA
Source organism: Megaceryle torquata (assembly GCA_024611175.1). Lineage (NCBI taxonomy): Eukaryota > Metazoa > Chordata > Aves > Coraciiformes > Cerylidae > Megaceryle > Megaceryle torquata. Next base: position 75,812 of record JANIJG010020492.1, read on the forward strand.
CACTGTACTGATGTGGCACTCAGCTTGCACATTGTGTTCAAAATGGCAGGGTGCTTCCAGAAAGATGTTGACAGTTTGTAAATAGTTGGGAACAAAACTGAAAATAAGAGGTGATTTTAAGTCTTGTCGGGAAAAAAAAAGAAAAAAAACAAAGGTCTGGGACTGGTTAGTTTATAGAAGAGGAAAACTGAAGGAGAGAGAGGTCTTTTGAATATGCTACAAGTAGCTGCCAAAGGAAAGGGAATGCCTGTTGTTTGTGTCCAACAGAGTGAGACAGCAGGTAGAGGACTGAAACTGGAAAGAGGAACTGGGTAGGAAAAGGTGTGGGAAAAGGTGCTGTGCACTGGGGTTGCACCAAGTAGCAAAATTCCTTCTTTTTTTGAAATTACATCCCCAACAGTTTTCAGGTCTGTTGGGTTTTTAGTATGGCCAGTTAGTTATCTAGGCCATCTGGCTTAGTAGCTGAGACTGTCTGAGCTAGATAAACTGACACATTTTGGAAAAGCCTCTACATACGCTGCAGGCTTGTGACTACTGTCCTTTTCAATTACTCTCATTCCAGCCCATGAAGTGTTTCCCTGGGAATGCTGTCAGGATATCAACATCCCTCACTGGCTGGTGGCTGAGTTCCTGCTGTGCTTTTGGTGCTGGGTGGACTGCTTTCTGCCCTGGAAAAGCTGATGCAAATAGGAAAGGGAAAAGCCCTAAGCAGGCAGCAGTGCAAACTTCGGGCATGGTCACCCCAAGCCACGCCTAGTGGTTTCGGCCGTGCTGGGATGCTGGGGGATGAGGGGGGAACTGGTGTCCCTCCTGTGCTGCTTTCAGGCTGGGAGCCAGTGTAATTCTCTGTCAGGACTCCTGAGCTGGGGGAGGGATTTTGGGATAGTTTAACTTGGCTCCTTTCCCTTGCTGTCCTCTGCCCTTTTAACCCTTTTTCTTCTTCTTTTTTTTTTTCCTCGTTATATTAACAACCTACGTCAATGATACAGCATTGAAGCATTTTACAATTCATAACTGAGTAAAAAAAATGCAGGACTGAAATACCATGAGGTGCTCAGCTGTATTGCATATTTTTCATACCACAGACTGATACTGCTGTTTAGCTTATATTTATGCCTAAAGCTATAAGATAAACATGGCTAGGTTTTGGTATGGGATCTCTGCATTCGGAATTTCCTGTGGTTGGAGCAAATACAGCCTCAATGTGCATGTATGATAGGCATGCAAAGGAGTAACTATGTTATCTTAAATGATTTCCTTGGGGGAAAAAAAAAAAATCTTATATCTTAGCTTGGCATTTTTGCATAGAAACACAAGATACTTTCTTACGGTTCTGTGGACCAGATTGGTCAAACACAGCAGTCCTGATACTGAGGTGCCTTTCTTACAGACTTATAGACAACTTGGAACGAAGGAGATGGAGAAATAGGAACTCATGTGTAGTTGCTTGTCTGTATCTGCTTGTCTGGTAAAGCATGAGCCAGAGATAGAATTTTGTGGGCATTCAGGAATGAAAAAAGCACTGATGAAGGGTAAATCTCTGGGTGGGTACCAGGAGAGAAGAGGAAGGGACAGGGTAATTGCTGAAAATTGTACTACAAAGTCCTACCTTTTGTTAGGAAATGGATAGTCCTGACTTGCCACAGTGCTATTGCTACCTTTGAATGTGGACTAAGAAATAAAGAAACTGCAACTGTTGGTGGCCCAGTCGCCAAAAATAGCCTGTGAGTTGGAGTATAAGGTCGCCCTCCGCTCAACTGAAATGCTTGTCATAATGGTGGGGTGCTCCTATATTAAGGTAGCTGAAACCTGAAGAAAGTGTGGCCATGTTATTTTATCATTTGAGCTGTGGTGTATCATGAAAGCTTGTTACTGAAGCTCATGAATAAAGTCAAGTTCCTGAAGTTATTCAGTGTAGGAGAATAACTTAATCCCTGCATGTGTGTAGCCATTGCAGTGATTTGGAGCAATTGCTGTTGTCGGTTCTGGTTTTGCTTATTCAGTATTTTACAGCCGATTTGTTGCTGCGATATGACAGACAATAAAACTAAAAGCTAAGCTAGGAATGTTACCTGATTTAAAAGTGGCTGTGTGCTGTTAACTCTCGTCTTTCCTCTTGCAGAAACAGACTCAATGCTTCACGGGAAGTAGCCCCAGTAACCCTCCCAAACTGCCGGCTCATTAAAGGGATTGGTACGTGCTCAAAATAACTGAGTGCATTGCTTTTGTCCAGCCTTATTTTGCAACTGCTTCTTAAAGACAGCTTCCAAGCCTGATCTCGAAAACAAAGTGCTAATTTGACTTTCATTTGTTACTTGGACTTTGAGGTAGGGAGAAACTACAGGAAGAAAATTATACTGAAATACTAGCTAGTTTGGTATAATACTTTTTGCCTTCGGTATTTAATATTTTAATATTTAATATTTTCGTTCCTTTTCCTGAAAATTAGTGCCTTGCAAACACTTCTCCATTGCTAAGCCACTTAGGAAATTATTCATCTTTTAGATGAGGGTGTGCTGGCTATTCAGGCAGGTACCTACAGGTGGTTGTCAGCTGATGACGTCTTGAAGACAGGACATGCTGCATGGGTGGAAGCTTTACAGGGAAGCCACAGACCTGTGGCAGAGCAGTAGCTGCTAAATGACAGATGGGTTCACTTGCCTTAGTGCCTCATTTTTCAGAGATTCAGGAGCAGGCTGATACCAGGTTGTGCAAAAAGCAGGCAGGAGCTTGGTGCAGTTGTGCAATTTGTCTGTGTGGTTTCAAAGAGCAAGGGGTCATATTTGCTATCTGCCTTTGATTTGAGAAGAGGTTTAACAGAGTGGCTGAAATGTTGACTTTGTACTTTGGGTCATGTGTTTAGCACATGGCAATGTTTCGGTCTTTTTTTTTTTTTTTCTTTTCCCCCCTTTAGGATAATCACTATTTTTGTGTATCCCTTTCCCCGGGATTATAATTTTTAAACAATACAGGCTTAATGGCTGGGGGTTTTCTCCTTAATATTTTCAAAAATGCCTGGAATTCTGTTGAAATTTGCCTAGATTTTGCATGTGTAAGAAGTCATTGGGTGAGATTTAACAGCCTTGCCTTTGAGCTTGTTGAGTTGCTGTGTTGATTTCATAAATCTTGCTTCTTCCTTGTGTCAGGACTCAAGCATCTTTGTAAAGTCAAATTACCGCCATGAGTGAGTGTATGCAGAGTTCCTTTGCCTGAGGTTATGTGCAGAAGGAATTTCATTAAAAAAAAAAATTCAGGTCTTCTAGATTGAGCTGTAATTTACTCATACAGAACTCTGAATAATGCTTGTTTGATGGTGATTAATGTAAAGTAATTTCTGAGTAATTCTTTTAAGCATATCACTATTGCAATCTTTACAGGACGTTTTGCAACATGGTTGTTCTGTGGAGGAAAGAAGGAAATCTGGATATCACAAATACAGTTATGTTTAATTCCCGAACAACTATGTAATTTTTGGTGCCCAGCACTTACATGGAGATTAGATGAATGCTGAGAACCTGGTTCTGCTGGGAGGCAGCAGCAGATCAATTTACAGAGCTTTGTTTCTGCTTCTTGCTGTGCTCCTGTAACACTGTCCCTTATGCGTTGCTCTGCACCTCACCTTGGCTTTGCTCTGCTGTTTGCTGCTTTTCAGAAAAAACTAAAATGCCAAAACTTAACCCAAAACTTAGCCTAGTAGGTCCAGTGTGGCAGGAATAGAAATAACAAAGGATTGGTGCAAATTCAGAAGTTGGTATGTTGCCACAAACATCTTCCAAAACCCATGTAATATGACTGTGAGGTTTACATCACTCGGGGAGACCGAGAAGCCCGAACATCTAGGTGTTGCCTAGGTAGCACTGTTCAAACCACAGCTTTTGCTGTGCACAGATCTGTAAGAGTTCTTCTGTGGGTGACGGTGTAAGGATATCTTTCTACATGGACATCTTGGTCCTCCTAGGACTTCCTCCTTTAAAATCCTAGGACAAAGTTGAATAAACAGTCTGTCTTTATTTTAGTATTTAAAAGAGTTCTTCTGGCCTCTAAAGTGGGACATAGGTAATGAGCTGAATCAGCTCTGAAGAAAATGATCTCAAATTCCATTCTGTTCATGGAATAACAGGCATGTGGTACAGTTTATTGTAATAATAGTACAAGTCATGCATCTGTATTAAAAGAAGCAAACCCAAACTAAATGGAAAAATTCTCTGATGGACCCTTTTCTTTCTAGATGATTTCATCCTTTGTGTTTCTTTCTCTCTTTTGTTTTTAAGACCTTGATCTATTCTGTTTTCAAATATTGTGCAATGTAAGCACAGATGCAAACATTGAACAAACCAATAACAAAAAGCCTACAGCTTTTCCTAATTCACAGATATGTAGAAAAGGCTATAGATGTAGTATAAAGTGTATGTTCTGAATTACTTGAGTGTCTACTCATATCACTGCTTTACAACAAACTCACCATATGTCATGATCTAATTCCTAAAGTTCAAGAAGCGACTGCAGAAATTGCTAGAAATACTTTTATCTTGGAACAATTTGTGAGATATAGGCGAAATAGTCACTTGGTTTTGGACATGAAATCCAAGTGGGGGTTTTTTTGTTAGATGCACCTGCAGAATACATTATACTAAAATAAAATAAAGAACAACAACAACAAAGATTTCTAGGTAGACAGTAATTTTTGTCAGTATCTTTAATTTTTATTTTTTTTTTTAATGCTACCTATTCAGAAAAATCCTATGGACAAGCTGGGCTTGGTGATACAAGCGACCAATATAGTGGAGGTAACTGATACCTAATAAATCAGTTCCTAATCCTCCTGTCCCATACAGAGTCTGTGGCAACAGCCCAGAACCCTCCCAAAATGGGGCCTGCAGGAGAGCCCAGGAGCTTCCCAGCAGCCAGCTGCGTGTTACATCCTCTCCTCACCACCCGAGGTGCCAGCTCAGCAGGAGTGGCTGCTCTCCTGATAGCCCTTGTTCTTTTCCACACATACCAGGAGCTGGCTGAGAAATGCCCAAACTGTGCTTTGCTGGGAAGTTCGTTTGAAGTAGTTTGGTGCAGGGCTCTGGTTATGCTCTTTCCACCAGAAACTTGTACTTTTTAATTATCTGCTCCCAATTAGCCTACTTATCTTTCTGCTTGGCAGCCTCACTAATTCAGTAGTGATAAATGATTATCTGTTTATTCACTCACCAGCATGCTCTGCCAGTAAAAGCTGTCTGTCCAGCTCATGTCACCATGGTAATTGAGCCTCTCAGCATTTAGTTATGTTGTTATCTTTGCAGCAGTCCCTGAAAGCAGGGAATTGCTGCTAACCCCAACTTATAAACGAAGCCAGGCTTGGAGAGACCAAGAGCTGGGGCAAAGGAAAGGAGCTTTTTGCTTAAACCAGGGCATGAGCAGAGCTGAAAAATATCAAGTTCATAATTTTAGTTGGAAAACATAGGCTCTAAATGTCTCTGGACGCGTAAGTGCAGATGCCTGCCTCCTGCCTTAGCCCAGTCAAATTCTGAACCAAAACCCAGAAGGTGGGATGATGGGCTGGCTCCCCCTCAAAATGCATCTTCGGACCTTTTGCTCTTTAGAAGGCAAGGATACTCTGATTGGTAGTGTAATGATGTGCATCAGGGGCTTGCTGAGTCTGAGGAGGGGCTGGACCTGTCCCCTGTCCCTCTGGGAAATGTTGTGCCACTGCATCACCCCAGGGCTGCGCTGGGGAGGAACTTGCCTGGATGGGTGAATTTGGGGACCTGGTTCCTCCCACAAGAGCTGTTCATCAGCCCCAGGGTAGATTACAGCCCAGCCAAATTAGTGTCAGCATAAACAGGAGTTACATAAAAGCAAACAATAAACACAGCTCAAATTTGCAGGCACTTCCTCAGGAGGAGGTGCTGAGGTGCCAGGGATGGTATGACCCAAGCAGGAGAGAGTGCGGAGAGATGAGGCAAGCTGAGTGGAAAACCTTTGCGTTGGTGGCTCTATTAAAGAAAACCTGCAGAACAATTTCCTCCTTTAAGCAAATGCATCCGGGTGGGTTTAATCCAGCTATCATCTGGAAAGTGGCTTGTGAGGAATGCTGTTTATGCTGGTGATTTGGAGAAGAGAGGGCATGCTTCTCAGGGGAGTGATGAAAAATGTGGGCTGGCAAACGTGCTTCAGCATCAGACTGAAAGCTCTATGGAGAGTGCTTGATCAAAGCCGAAAATTGCTCCAGTGTTACAGAGTCACAGAATGGTTTGGGTTGGAAGGGACCCTTCAAGGTCATCTAGTCCAAACCCCCTGCAGGGAGCAGGGACATCTG